>JAMKCH010049158.1:0-16050 GCA_023653785.1 Ophioderma brevispina | reverse complement strand
CCAGGAGTGTAAAGCTGAGACAACAAGACTGTTTGGAATTGAATTTCCCAATGCTGCATGTATTTATTAGCAATTGCGACATTATAAAGTTATAAATTATGTTATATCACACGAAGCAGCACTTTATACCTACTTTTTAATTTAATTTTCAATAAAGAATGTCTTGAAGGTGGTCTTCATTGGCAACTTTGTTGATATCAGGATAGCCGAAACTGGCCCAACATGTTTTTCAACTGTCTCAAATAATTAGCCATAACTCCTGAACCAGACCCCCAAATTACACCAACTAAAAATCTCATGAAAGCTGCAACACTCCTACAAAAGAATCAGTAAAACCCCAGTTGAGATGAACGTAAATTTTTGGCAAAAAAAAATCTTTGCTTGTATAGTTTTTTTTTGTATGAATATGCCGTGATTATTGTAAAACATTCATTGTAGAGAAAAATTCAATCGGAAAATAATAGCCTCACACCTTATTGTCAATTTTTCTGGGGCCTTTTTAGTCTGGCGTTATAGGTGCTCCGCTCGTTGCACTCGCTTCGGTTAATGGATTATATAACAGCATTCTCCCTCCCCAAATAAAAATACCTTTGTACCACTCTTTATACAACTTATTTATATTTTTCAGGTTATTTGCATATTCTTTCATTTCTCTATTTACGAGGCATTTAAAACTAATTTGGAATGCAAATAAAATAGGTTTAGATATTCATAATTAAAAAAAAAACATTGCCCTTGGAGCCTTCAAGCATTTCCCCAACCCCTTCCCCGGGGTTTTGATATGGGCCTATATTATCCGTTCAGTTCTCATCTCCGGTTCTTTCCAGAGTTTTCAGAGTTTTAATTACAGGCATGCCTTAAGAATTCCTTGTAATTCATTGACATATACACAATAACCTTTCACTATGATGTAAGGCATGCTCATCTATCAAGGGCTCAGTTCACTCAGTAGCCTTGGATGGGCACAAGTTAACAGCAACTGACCAAGTATATTCTGGGTATCATAACTCATACTAAAAACCAGAGGGTGTATTTGCTCCATATACTTGTGAATGAAAGCTATTGAACTGTGCCGTAGAATTGAGATTTTATAAGCTCACAGTAATCAATACTCTCAGCTCAGTCTTAGATCAGTCTTTAAAAGTATCAGTACCATATCTATGTAATTTTCATGCCCAATTGCTATTTCAAGGTGCCCCGTAAAAATCAAGCTTCAGCTTCGAAGTTGAGAAAATTTTATAACAAAAACTTATCGTATACAAACTTACTGCAGCGTATTTACTTAGATTGACAGAATGCGCTTACAAACATTGCATTGGCTTACCCACACTACACCCTATTAATCTTACAACATGTATTTCGAATGTAGAACGTATATTTATCCACCTGTATTATTTTAATTAATGATGTTAAATACCCCGGTTTGACGAATCGATCAAATAAATAAGGAATTTATTACAGCGACAAGAATAATGACCTGCATTTGTACTAATACTTAAGTAATTAGTAAAATTTCTTTTATGTAACATGGCATAGCGCTCTACAGAGAACACAGTGTCTTACAAAACATGTGCAGATCTACCAAATTTGAAGCATCAGGAAATAATTGGGGTGTTTTCAAACACTGGTGGACGGATGCCTATCGATATAGCAATTTGAAAAGAAAATGTTTTATAGCCTGCAATTTCTATTTATTCTAGTCATTTACATACACTTTCGAAATTAGTACCTGTAAAAGATACACGTTGTGCGACTGGTCAATTTGGCGTTGGCTGGCCACTCTCCCTGGTACTATGTGTACAAACACGTCAAAACCTCAAGGTGACTCTAAAATCTCGTAGGATAAATTGGTGTAAATTTAACCTTACTGATTGCTGCAATAGGCCGGTCATGATTGATAGATCGGCCTCAACTCTAAACGGTCCAAATCAAAAGAGGCAAACCGTGTATTTTGAATGTGTTTTTATGGCATGTTTGAACAACGCTGTCCGAATTATTTGATCGCCTTTGCACGGAAGTTTCATCACGGTGATCGCATTTTACCGGTAATTTGGGTATCCTGACTTTAATGTATTTAATCAGAGAAGACTTCAGCAGCTCTCGCGTTAAAGCTGATATGAATGAACTAAATAACCATGGTAAAGAAAATTTATTTACATTATGGTCCAGCGGTAGAACCATAAACCTAGCATATTACATTGCAAAAGGTACTATGCACGAAATGTTTTGATGGTGTCTGGCTAAATTGACCTGGCTGATTCCAATCTTGATGATGCAGTTTTGCATGCCTTGAGCATTTTGAGATATGAAGATGGGGTAAATTAACAGGAGTAAAATTTTAAAATTGCCCTGCCTTGTTAGGGTTAAAAGATATGTATAGACATGTTCATATCGTTCTAAGTTTAAAAAAAGGTATAGTTTGCTATATCTAGGACAATTACCTTTAACACAGTCGGGGTAAAAATTATAATTGGCACAGATTTCTTATCAAAATGGCTCAAATTCCCTTATGCTATAGATAGTATGTGAAAGTATCATTTCTGTGATTTTGATTGACATTGGGGAATAATGAAGGGGGCAAATCTATTAAGGACTACCTGGTCATGAAGGTGATCAGCACTCTTGCCTCGGTTTACTGGATATTTTTGAGCTGGTTAACATAACGTAAATGTATATTTTCATACGACAATTTGAAACCAATCGGATCAATATAACTAACTGTTTACTCCCATGAAATTACCTTGACATTTTCACGGTCATCATGAGGAAAATAAATGGTCTGTCATTGAAAGCATGCATTTTTTTCAATTTGGTCGAAATGTACAACTCCATTGTTTACTTTAAGCTAGCACTTGGCAACTCATCAAACTCTATTTGCACCACCTGGCCATGCAGCGACTGTAATACAGTTCAACCGCAGTAATTTAAAAATGGTTGGACAAAGACTAACCGTGAATGGGATTTGGGGTGTTTGCTTGAGGTGACACCTCTTTTCTGACACACTTATGATTCGAGCCTTAAGAATACGCCCACGTGTTATGACGTTTATTGCTTCATTAAGGCTTCTGATTCGATAAGTGTGTCAGAAAGGAAGATGGTCACCTCGGGAAACCCCATATTTCTATTGATTTACTTATAGTTGCTGGATTGTCAGACTGGAGCCATGACATGCTTCTTCCTTTGTGTTATGTACTGCTGAATAAAAAAAATGCTAACTGGTAGTGACTAAACACAAACTGACTGACCCCCTTGATTACCATCCTCTTGGGTCCTGTTCTTTGTAGGCAGCACAAATTCTCCCATGGTTGAAGCAATATTTCATGAAAACAGCTTCACACTTAAGTCATCTTTGCAAGCCCATTCCAATACTGTGCTAATATTGATGGTTAACCACTAAAACTGGCGTTTTTTGTTTAATATCATTGGTAGAAAAATGGATTTGAGGGCTCAATTTTCAGAAACGACAATGAGAAAAATACGGTGCCTTTCATCTGATATCAAAATCGATACTACTTTCCGGTAAAATCAGGGGGGTCCCCAAAGACGATCGGAAACACGCACCTTTAACAGTCAGTTGGATTCCAAACTGTATATGCTTCTGATGGGCAAACCTGGCCCGTTTGGGACTACAAGGTGGCTTATGGGCTGTACACGCAGGTCACATTGTATCATGTTTAATGAGCATCATATACCCAGTTTTGTTTTTAAAATCTTCTAAAATAAAATCATTCATTTACCGGGCATCCACATAACGGCATAAAATTGGTTATGCAAGGGCTGATTGTGGCTTCTGCATAGATGAGTTCGGGTTATCTTAGTGGTAATACCCGCTATTTGAGGCAATTTTATTGAACCAAGCACAAAACAGTACAGAAGTCTTTTCACTAGCATCATTGGCGATGGTTGTGTGCTTTGCGCTGGTGAGCAATTTAAAAGTTATCCACAAACCCTACCGAACATAACCCCTCACATTGGACACAATGAATTCAGTGAGTTACTGAGCAGCACCAATTAGCACATCTTGATTTCGGAATCTCAGTAAATTACCTGCTATATGACATAAAACAGTAGTATGCAGAAAAAGTTTCACTAAGTGGCAAGTGTTGACATGTCTGTCGGCACCTCAAACACCAAGAGCCGATGGCGATGAGGCAATTTACTGATCTATCAACACAAGTCGAATAATGTCTGAGCAGTCGCAGGTTTTATGGGTTTTTCACCACCTCACCTAACAGCTCACTTTCAGTAATTCATCCTGATGTTACGCGGGCGAGGCTCCCTATAGTATGGGGCGGGGTGTTGATGGTTTGAGATTTTGTTGCTTTTTGCTACAATTGCAATTTTTGGTCTTAACATGTAGATAAGTTCCTAGAAATCCAAATCAAATTGTACATTTTTTTTCCCTAGTCCGTTTGGCGGGCCATCTGGTTTCAAATGGCTGCCCATTTTCAACAGAGTTTGCTCTATATCCGATCTGGTTCCGAGGCAACATAGAAGGGCTCAATTGTGGCAATACCATGTTTGTGATGTCATCTTGCATTTCAAAATGCTGCATTTAAAGTATACTTCCGCGCCCATATCTGGACTTCTGGGCCACATAGGAGGCTACATTTTTGTTGGAAATACTCATGTTTGTGCTAATGAAATATTACATCCAGAGAGTCATAGATTGTTTTCTTTCTTTCCGACAGCCATCTTTAATTTCAATGGCCACTATTTTTGTGTCGTCGCCTGCCTAAGAAAGGTAAGACATAAGGGATCCACTTTGTCCACTGTTGTCTTTTTGATGTTGTTTGTCTGTTTGCTCGTGAAAAAAAGGTTAACAAATGCCTGTAAAAAAACACATACTTGATGGATTTAAACCAAACTTCACTACACTAGATGCAACATGGGATCACACGCATTGCTGATGAGGTCAAAGTCACAAACCACTGTCATCATGTCATGTGAGGTCAAGTTGTAAGATAGGCTAAAAATGTAAAAATTGGCCCATTTGAAAAGTTGAATTCAAATTGGAACCAAACTTGAGTCAAGGGGCAACATATTGGATCCCTCGATTTGTTAATGCGGTCCAAGGTCCATGCCAACGTCAAAGGTCATATGAGGCCTTCATTTACACACACCACGGCATGCGACACCTTCGGTCCGAGGACCGTTTAATTTTTACATCTCCCCGATATCTGGCCCTTATGAGCAAAAGCTCAAAAAAAAAGAAAACAAATGCTCCTCTCCTTACAGATCTATACATACTATTGCACCAGAACACTAAAAGCATGGAAGCCTGGGAAGCCATAGTACTGGGTGTTTTTAAAATAAGTTTGTATATGTGTTTCAGTTATTGCGTCCATCGTGCAATTCCAGTATTGAACCAATATCCCCACACTATCTATCTACGGGCGCAGCCAATATACTGTTGCACCATGTAGCGCCAAATGTCCTTTCTGTCAATAGTGAGGATGTCAGATGATCCGCTGCATGTCTCGAGCACTCACATCATTGCAGTTTAAAGTAGATGCTGCCTGTTTGAGCCTGGTAACCTCCAACATGTGGATTCTGAGACTCTTGGATCAGATCGCCCTATAACAGTGACTCGGCAAATCGTGCTTCGCATTGGGCAACAAAGATGATAAGTGGCGGGATATCCCAATATCTATGCTTTGGTCGTGTGCTCACGCTAGGATATGTTCTGTACTCCGCTAACCTGGTGTAGTGCCATCCAGTCTATTCTGCAGCTCTTTCTTCATGGCCAGGTCTCAGATCCATATAACAGATACTCTCTACACATTCTCTAAAGAACGTCAGCTTGGTTGATTGGAGATACCAGATTGTCATAGTGTGTAGTTTATTGTAGGCATTCCAACTTTGCCACTTTGCGTGACAGGATGTCTTTCTTGCTGTCGGCCATATAGGACCCAAGGTGTCTTGAAGTCCCTGACCTCTTTTTGAGTTGGGTACTGTCTTTAGTGCAGATAGGTTGATGATTATCTTCCTCTTGATGGTAATAGATCGTCTTCTTGGCCAGTACACGCTAGGCAGGTCTTGTTCTACAGATTCTCAAGAAGTTAGTAGATCTTGTGCACCACATATCAGATCGGTGTTAGGAGATAGATCATCTGAAATAGTCAATGTAGGTGAGAATTTTTTTGGGGCTGACTTTGGTTGACGTCTAGAACGTTGTTGGGTTTGATGGGAGTCCCTTGTTGTTCATGATTTCAAGACTGTTGAGGATGTAATCCTCAGTGCCTCCTAGGCAGCAGCATGCTTGTATTTGAAATTAAGTGTGGTGCTCAGCCTTGGACCTAACATGCTCTAAAGCACCCACGGTTGTACGCATCATAAAGTGCAGCCTTAGCGGCATCAAGGTCCTGACTTGGAGATTCTGGTGGATTTCGTCGGTACTTCTTGGTTGCAGCTTTAGTTTTTCTCTGGCTTATGACGCCTTATCATTGAGGGCAAAGCAGTTAGTAGTAGTCTAGTATAGTCTTCTTCGGCTAGGTAGCATCTTGGTTGGCTGAAGTGACGGCATCATATACTGTGCTGGGCCGGGTTCTAATCTTCAAGCTTATCAACAAGAGTGTTGAACTTGTTATACTGCTACATAGTATACTGCTCGCATAGCTTTGTATCTCCCGCTACCTTCCTTCAGTCAATTGTTTTCCAATGGATCTCTAGAGGGTTTTAATTCTGACAGTACGTATGCCTGCTCCTGCAAAAACAATTCTATGACAGACTTGAACAGCTTCAAATTTTTGTAGGCTCTTGAGTTCTTAATGCATGCTGTTAATCCACCCCTCTCTGACCAGAATGTAGTCCAGCTGGACAAATTCTCTATTTGGGTGATGGTATGTCCACAGTCTACTTGCTTGATTTTGGAATCCCACGCCAGTGGCAACAGTCTAAACCGTTTTCACAAATCCCCTCAACGCACACACACCCACCTCCACTCTGGACTCGCGTCTGCACTCGAACAGCGCGTCCCCAGATCCCAAGTCTCGCGCCGCAATCTCCATGGATGCACAGAAGATGGAACTGCACTGGTGGCAATGGACAGTCCATGGTAAAAGCGAGAGCCAGTTTCATCTGGATGGTAGCAGCAAATGACCGTTGCTTAATTCCAGATTACAATTACCCATCAGTGTAGCTGCGGATGCACTCAGTACAGTTGATAAGGCTGACGCCTGACTTGAGAGAATTTTGGTGACAAAGAAACCCCACACCTCCCGTACTAAGCTGCCTTTTTCTTATTCTCCAGGCGAGGCGTAATAAGTGCATGGGTATGCCCCAACTGGAAGCTTTCTCTTTTCTCAGAAGTCCAGATATTGGGTAAGTAATTTGTTAAAAATGCGGCATTTTGAAATTCCAGATGGCCGCCGGATGGAAACACTCTCTTGACTTTCGATGTATTATTTTTATCCCTTGACATCACAACATGGTATTGCCGCCAACTGGAGCCTTCTATGTGCTCCAGAATCCAGATATAAGTAAAATATGTTTAAAATGGCGGCCATTTTGAAATTGAAGATGTCCACCTGAAGGAAACAATCTGCGACTTTCTGAATGGGATATTTGTGTGTGCCTTGTACATCAAAACATTTTGTATTGCCACCATTTTTGGTAAAAAAAAACCGTCTTATGTCGCTCGTAAGTCCAATATAGAGCAAAATATGTTGAAAATGGCGGCCATTTTGAAACACCTACTTTTTAAACTTACAAAACAACGCAAACCTCAAGGTGACTTCTTAAATATCTCGTAAGATAAATGTGTAAATTAACCTGCCTGATTGCGCAAATGAGACGCGGTCATATTGCTAGATCGGCCTCAACTCTAAGACGCCAAAGCCAAAGAGGCATCCTTGTATTTTGAATGTATTTTTTGCATGTTTTTGAACCACGCTGTCGTAATTAATTTATCGAACTTTTCACGAAGTTTTGCACGGTGATCGCAGTTTTTAAGGTAATGTGGTAGCCTGACTTTAATGGTATTTAATCATCGAAGACTTCACAGGCACTCTCGCGTTAAAGCTGTAGATGAATGAACTAAATAAACCGTTAAATCCATGGTAAGGAAAATTTTACATTAGTCCAGCGGTCACCCATAAAACCTAGCATATTACCTGCAAAAGGCGTCTGCACGAAATGTTTTTGTTTCTTGGTAATATTGACCTGCTGCTTCCAAATCTTGATGATGCAAGTTTGCATTCCTTGACATTTTTGCAGATATGAAATTGGGTAAATTTACCAGAGTAAAATTGTAAACGTTTCATATGGGATCAAAAGATTTATAGACCTGTTATCTGGTTCAATGTTCTAAAAGGTATAGTTTGGCTATATCTTAGGACCATTACCTTTAACACAGTAGGGGTCAAATTTATAATGCACAGATTTCTTTCAAATGGCTCAATTCATCATGTTTATAGATAGTAATGTGAAAGTACATGTTATGTGATTTGATTGACATTGGTATAGAATGAGGGGCACATACTATTAAGGCCTGCAGTCTATGGGTGTCAGCACTTTGCCCGGTTTTATAGAATATCTTTGAGGTATTACCATAACGTAAATTAATTTTCATACGAACAATTGAACCAATCGACAATATAACTAACCTGTTTACTCCCATGATGACTTGACAACAGTTTCGAAGTCATCATGGAGGAAAAATAAATTGTCTGTCATTGACAGCATGCATTTTTCAATTTGGTCAAAATTTACAACTCCAGGGTTTACTTTGAAGCTTCACTGCAACTCATCAAACTCTTGGCACCCTGGCCATGCATGCCGACTTAATACATTTCAAACGGGCAGTAATTAAAAATTGTTGGACAAAGACTAACCGTTATATTTTGGGGGTTCCCGTGAGGTGACTCCACTTCTATCTTTCTGACACATCTTATGAATTCGGAAGCCTTAACGAAATACGCCACACGTTTATGACGTTTTATTTCATTAGGCTTCTGATTCATAAGTTGTCAAAGAAGTGGGTCCCTTAAGGACACCCAATATTTCTATATGATTTACTTAGATAAGTTGCTGGTTTGTCAGGACTGAGAGCCATGACATCTGCTTCTTCCTTTGTGGTTATGCCCCTGCTGAATAACAAAAATGCTAACTGTAGTGACTAAACACAAAAACTGACTGAACCTGTGATTACCATCCTCTTGGGTCTGTTCTTTGTAAGCACACATATCATCCGCATGGTTGAAGCAATATTGCATGAAAACAGCTTCACAAACTTAGTCATTAGAACATTGAGAAAAATTGGAGAAACAATGGATGAACGAGCATACATTAAAGGTGTTGTTCGATTATGTGTATTGTGTTCTCTACTTGATATGAGAGGCCTGGCACTTGCACATACACCCCATCACGGACCGTGTGAAACACACTTGCGGTTTGGATGGTAGACGCATAATGCATGTGTCAAAGCCCTATTCAACTGTGTCTAATATTGATGGTTAATCCACTAAAACGCGGTTTTTTGTTTATAATCTTGGGGGAATGAAATGGTTTGAGGGCTCAATTTCAGAAAACGACATGAGAAATATAACGGCCTTTCTCTGATATCAAATCGATACTACTTCCGGGTAAATCAGGGGTTCCCCAAGACGATCGGAACACGCGACTTTAACAGTCAGTTTGATTCAACTGTTATCTTCTGATGGGCACACCATGCCAGAGTTGGGCCTACAAGGTGGCTTATGGCTGTACACCAGGCAATTGTAATCATTTTTAATGAGCAGCAATATACCATGCATTTTTTTTTTTTAAATCTTCTGACAATAAAATCATTCATTTACCGGGCATCACATAACGGCAGAAATTGTTATGCAAGCTGATTTGTGCTGCAATAAGATGAGTTAGGGTATCTTAAGTTTAATAACCCCGCTATTTGAGGCAATTTATTGAACAGCATACAAACAGTACAGAATCTTCACTAAGCACATGCAATTTTGTGCTTTTTGCAGTAAAAATCGTCTGGTAGCAATTTAAAAGCTATACCACAAACGCCTACCGAACAGAAACCCTCACATTGCAACCATGAAATTCCAGTGAGTTCTGTGCACAAAATTAGCACATCTTGATTTCGGAATCTCAGTAAATTACCTGATAATGACACAAAACAGTAGTATGCAGAAAAAGTTTCACTAAGTGGCAAGTGTTGACCTGTCGTCGGCCACCTCAAAGCCGTGCGGTTGAGCAATTACTGAGCTACAGCACAAGTCGAGTAATTTACTGAGAAGCGCAAGGTTTGTATGGGTTTTTCACCAACTCACCTAACCAACTGGCTGCGTGCCGAATACCGGGCCTATGCGAAACGCCGTGTTTCGGCAATTATTCAATCATGCACGAAAATCGGGGCTACTTCTTACCTACCCTTCCGAACGGCAGGGTTTACCTTGCCGAAAAATGGGTTATCCCAGTAGTTCGGCACAGTACAGAGGGATCCTTATTACACAGCGTGCGGTTGTTGGATGTACTAAGTTCTTCTGTCAATTGGCTTTACGCGACAAAGGATGACACGAAAGAGGTGTTCAGTTGAGGGCGCACAACCCTAAATCACTCACTTTTGGTGGTAATGGTAGAGAGTTCCGGTAAAAAACCAAAACCGGGGTGAGATATTTTGCTGTCCTTTGGGGACCGGTTTCTAGTGAGGGTGATATATTATAATAAAAGTGAAAGAGTATAACTTGATCACCATTGAGATTATCACATATATTTTTAAAATTCGTATCTGTGTAGAAACTAGGCCCTTGACTTCCGGCCCTGGTCGAAAGCGTATGAGGCGTGCACGAACATCGGCCTTCAAAATAGTGGGGGGGGCGCTGTTCCATATGCACTTTTCTTAAAATCTCTATAAATTTATATCAAAAAGTGCAACTTTTTTGAAAGTTTCAGTGTGATCTTTAGGGAAATCGATTCAAAACATTCAAAATAATTGTCACGCGGGATGCAAATTAGAGAGCGCGATCTGGTACTTTTACGTGTATTTCAATGGAGCGTTTATTTAGTGGTGTGGCCGGCCCTTGACTTCAGCCCACTGGATCCTACACACTGGATAGGCAACTCCACGCCGATTGAAGCGAGCCTGTGATTGAACCGAAGTTGCACAGCGTCCGCTTTTGTCTAACCCAAAACATTACTCGGCTGCACGGGTTCTTCTTGGGATGAGTATACATGTTATGCCTTATAAAGTACTTCCTGGTCATATCCGAAAATACAGCGTTTGCAATTTTGTATGGAGTATGTTGCCCATTTTGCCTGAAGTAACTTAGTAGAAGTAAACGAATGTATTGTAGGCAATTTTTCGAGACCGATTAGTGATGATAATGGTGGATCACGTCGTAGCCTATATACATTTGTACATAATACTGTATGCCACTGCATTGCCACTGTACTACTAGACTATGCTGTCACTGCTCTAAAAATGCTATAATAACTAATCTCCATACTATATGAGAAGCGCTAATCTTCAGTTCACTATAAATTAGTATTTATTCACGAGTCTTTTCGCTGGATGCATGTAGAAATGGATCACAGTTAGGCGTAAAGGGAGTAGCTTGTGCTTTTACATTATCACAACAGTGTCTTATAATCCAGGTCAGTACGTCAGAAATTTTAGTCCTTCCATTTTAATTTCCAAGTTGATTTAAACAATGATTTTGTGGCATAACCCATAGACTGCAGTGCATTATCTTTTCTTCAAAGCGAGATTTTATCCGGATTGGGGGGGTTCAGAAGGTTTGTTGGTACCCATTCTCATTCCAGGGCGTTCTGACTTGACCCCCTAAAAGGCTCACAAGACCAATTTTCCAGTGGAAATAAACCTACGGGAGTCTAACGGAGGCAGTTTTTGGTGAAATTAATACTAGCTGTTCCGTATTTTTTTTTTAAATAAGGGGACCTGTGGTGTCTCAATACGGACTAAAATACCTTTAAAATAGCCATACAAAAAACTACACTTTTGCTATACTGCAAGATAAATTCCACCCTCGGTGGGGGTTTGATTTGCTGATATGTTAGGTTTACAGTTCCTATTTTTTATTATTGAACCATTGCACAATCACAACTGAATTTGATAGCCCCCTAGAACCTTCATTGTTTGATTTATACCCCTCGAGTTGTCCCGGCATTTGCAGCTATTTTTATAATCGATTTTTTTTGAACGAAGCATTTATTTGGTCCCCGATCAAAAATTCAAGAACCCCCGAGGAATTTTATTCCAAATTCTTTAAGTAATTTTTTTTTAAAATAGAACGTGCATGCCCCCAAATCTCATAAAAAGCCGTAAAAAAGAAATACGAGTCATTCCAGAAAGAAGGAGCTTAACTCTCGTCTACTGAGCCAGTTTTTGTAACACAATTTCTCTGGGGTTGGGTTACCTCCCCTGTGATTTTCATTTTACACATCCGATTCCTAGTAAATTTTGCGTTTTCCTTTCCATTGGTATCAAAATAGTACCGACATTCGTGCAATATTTATTGTAACTAAGGAAAGAGTGAAAATACATGATATAGGGTGGGAAAATTTATATTTTTGCAATTGTTGACTCAAAAACATCACTAACGCTCTGTGTAAAAAATTTAATGTGTCCAAAGTCCCATCATAGAGCTAACCCGTCTGGAAATTAGATACTCCTAACCGTTGTCATTTTTTTGGTAACTAAGAAATTCCCTCCCCATTTGCTGATCTGACGTCACTCTAAGTAAGCCTAATGCTGGGCATTGTGTAGTCAGTTTATGTTCAATAAAAGAGTACGTGGAGATGGCTATCGCAGGGGTACCCCAATCAATGCTGTGGTATTCCACACCATACTAGGCGTTGCTACTTTCCCCCCCCCCACCCCCCCTCCCCCCCCGCCCCCCGTGGTACTACCCCCTCCCCACACCATCCACACTTTGGAGCGTCCCAGTCAATTGCAGGCTCATAAGGGGGGGTTAGTAAGCGAAAAAATCTGGAGGAGTATTACAATATCTAATATATCTGTGAATACTAAGTAGTCAAGAGGGGAAACAGGGTGAGCACCCGTCTGAGCCATAAAAGATTGGTGCAGTGAGAACGAGGTTGGAGCCTCCCCCTACTCCAACTGTTAGTTTCTTCAGTCTCTGTTCACCTAATCCGCTCATGTTCAGGAAGGAACGCGATTAGGAGCTACTGCATAATTATTGGTCATGTTGATGTGCTGAAAAAACCTGAAATAGGCATTTACAGACATTTTAAAAACAGTTTGAATCATATTTTGTTCGATCATACCCACCCTACTCGAAAAGTGAAACCATATTTGATACCTTGACATACCGCAATTCATCGCCTAATTCTGGTCCCTTTTCCGTATTGTTTCCCTATCTTTTTGTTGCACGATCGGGTTCTTGGGTAGAGCACAAGGGCCGCCGTGCAATTTCGGTTTCCTTCCTCACGTTCGAGCAGGCGATAGCCTATCGCAGTGTATGAGATCAGGCTCAGCTCGTACGACAGGCTAAGATTAGCTTTAAACTAATAATTTTTTAGGACCCGTTCATATAAGTTTACAAGGGAGGGGGCCTGAGAAATTGAAAGATGTGTTTGGAAAATTGGCAATAACCCCCCAATGTAAAGTTTACATAGGCCCTATTGGCATAGAACCCACACAATTAAGTTACATCATATGATTTACTGCTGATATGGGCAGATGATGTGGTGGGGTGTCGTTGGTTTAACTTGAATATAAATTCAGCATGACCCCCCCCCCCTCCATCAAAAAAAATAAAAATCACATAAACCCCCCTATTTGTCAAGTAGAATCACAGCAGGTTTAATCCAAATGTTTGTACTCACCAGACTCTAATAACCAAACACTTACCTAATTCCTAACCCTCATCTTAACGCCTAGGTCCTATATGTACCCTCTAACCCCAACCCTAAAACCTAACCGGCGTGTGGGAACCTTTACAATGGGAGCCATATGTAAGCTATATCAATGCATATACGTATACATTGTTTCCGAATTCGCTAACGCCTTGCTAACGACGCGGTAATTCTTCTTCTGGGGTCTTTGTGGTGCTTTTGGCTTTACTGGTCGTATTTACATCTACTATTAATACCTGCTTGTTCTTAAATGCCAAAGCCTGATTTTTAATGATTCATTGTAGAATATGTCCCTAAAATCACGAAAAATGCGTAAACCAGTGGCTCTACACAATCAACAGCACGTTATTTCCACTTTCATCTCTCCATCTGCCGAATGCCCCGGTACTTCGGCAGTTCTCTGCGAGGGGAACTTCGGCACCACCTGGTATTTCGGCACCCTGGTGTTTCGTCAACATCGACACAACTCAATTTTTCGTAGTTCATCTGATGTAGCGGGCGAGGCTCTCTTTAGGCACGAGGGGGTCTGTTTCTTCTGCTTTTGTCCGCGAGAAATCGTTTGTTGGGCATGCCGCAAGTTGTATGGATTAATATATCGCAGGTAAGGTTCCCACGGAGACAAAACCGTACGCTTGGCAGCAAGAAAGACCCACAGTTTTCATGTGATTGGTTCTCAAACCTTAATTTATGTACTCCACTCCACGTTCAGCATTAGTACCCGGCAAATGAATACGATTAATACTGACCATGCCAGGGAATCGGCGCTTGGACCGGGTGGTGGGCGACGTGGCAATTGGCGGAATCGGGCCACATAACCCGTCAGAGAAGACGAAAATTTAATGAATTATGCATAAGGGGATATGGAAATGGTGCATGGAAGTTTCATCGCATTCACTGTCAGGGCTCCAAATAAACATAAACATATAATATACACTGCTATTTAAAATTAATATTCCAATGAGGCATTACGCAATTTCCATCCCGCTACATAACCCCCTTCCCAGTGTGTGCCGGGGTGGCAGGAGATATAGTCCTCCGGGCTCACAGTCCGGGAACAATGGTGAACAATAGGGCAATCGATTCAGTTGACTCTTCACGCAACATTAGTTTCACGCTTTATTCCGTTGTAGTCTATGAAGCCCGGACTATGATACCTGCCGGACTATGATTACGTTCACACCGGCAAGAGCACGAGTGGGATGCAAATCTCACACCAGTGCTATCATTACTCCTATCCATAATTACTACATGACTTCCGCTATCTCCCGGTCAAGGGAAGTCATCACAGCATTCCGGTGTAGTCATCACAGCATTAAGGTGTTGTCAGCATATCCCGTTCATGATCTTTTCCCCAAGTCAACCGAAGTCATCACCCAGATAGTTGCTGCCATTCCAGAAGTTCCATTCCGTCTGGTCACGCCGTGAACCTACTCCTATCAGGCATCACTTTGCTAACTTCCCGAAGGTGCTTCAACACGCTTGTGCCCTAAGGAAGTGCTGTGCACACCCCTATGTTCGAGACAGTCTCGCGTCACCTACACCTTTGGATTACAGAGCCTGCATTGCAGTGATCTACACAGGAGCAAACCATCCATTCCATCCATCCCCCTATCGTTAGAGATCTCATGATAGTTGGTTTTCATTCCGGTCTGCACCACGTAACCAACTCAGTTCCGCACAAAAGCTCGACTTACAGGGGAACCTGGACTACATCACCAGGATAGGATCTCTACCAAGTTCGTGACTGTTTTCCATGAAAAGATGTTACTACCCTGAATTTTCGGCCAGGCCCTACACCAAGCTGCTTTCACTCCAATCTCCAAAATATTCTCATGGCTGATCAACCGAGGTCCCATCTTCGGTATACTATATGCTACTAAAGCTATCTTGACAACTCCTCTGGATGTCTCAAAAGTACTTATGCCAAACTGGCTGTCCCTTCGACTAATCATAACACTCATTCAATTGTCTGGTAACCATTACGCCCATCCGGCCATCAAAAGGTCATACACCCATCCGGCTGTTGAAAGTCATGCGCCGATCCGGCTGTTGAAGGTCATATGCCGCTCCGGCTGTCTAATTACTCCTATCCGGTATTCTACAAGTCCGGTACCCATCCGGTATTCTACAAGTCGTTACACCCATCCGGTATTCTAAGAGTCATTGCTCACATCTGATTACTCTACAAGTCGCTGCGCCCATCTGGGA
>JAMKCH010049157.1:0-23030 GCA_023653785.1 Ophioderma brevispina | reverse complement strand
GTTCCATACCAATGTTTTTTTCTGTACTTGCCCCCATCTCTAAAGCGCTCTTGCTTACCAAAGAAACCTGCAATAATAGAATACCTAAGAGCTAGCACAATAAATCACATTAAATATAGTAAGATGCTATACATAAGATGCGACAATTAAAGTAGGTCGTTCCCTTTTTGGTCCCATTTCCCCAATGACCCTACCATTCCACTACAGGGGAAGTGGCCATGTTTTACTACACCGCATAGCCTTCAGCTATAACCGGCTCTGATACTGTTTATATTACTGCCCTAAACCACTTGCAGAGAATTACATATACACACGCCTAGGGGCCCCCGAGGGCAGTATGGCCCCCAAGGAGAAGCACGGCCAATTGAAAAATAAGCAAGCTGAACTTGCCGCCGGTTATGGCTGCCGATAGTATGTGTCCCATGTGTGCACATAACTCTGTTCACAACGAACATGGGCTGATGAGGGAGTACAGTGGCTCTTCGAATATGGTATTCTAATCTTGGATTTAATGATTGCATAAATGCTATGTTACTTATTTGGAGTTTTTTTCTAAGTTAGAACTGATCTGGCTCATTAATTTTTATGATATCTTATCAAAATATCAGCTAATTTTGAAAATGCAAGCATCAAGACTTTGTGCTTTGCAGCAAATATGCAATAATTCATATAAAAGCATGGAAGAGCTTAAAATTTCATACATTTGGCGAAAAGGGGCATTCTGTAAATCAAAATATTCAACAAAAGAGTAATGTTAAGTAAAATATGATTTGAATTTATGTTTAATGATAAAAAAGTGGTCAGTCATGTGCTGTTTAAGACCAACCATGTCCTAGTCCGGTACAAAAGACCAAATCATTGCAATGTAAAATGGTAAAAGTTCTAAAAATCAACTGAACCATCGTCGGGATAGCGTTAATAGTCTGCCTATGTCTTCTTGCAGAATACAAATTCAGAAGTTTATTAAAAAACCTTGAATGATGGATTACTTCCATATCTTGAGTTTGCTATCCTATAGCATTATGAGAGAAGATAATTCTGATTGTGGAAGAGTTAATATTAACAACACTGGCACCTAAATTGGATTAGCTGTGAGGTTTCTTCTGTTATCTTCCTCTCTCTTTGTAGGTGAATGATGGGGAGAGCTGGGCATTTTTTATTTGGTGATTTTTTTTCTGTGTGTTTGTAAATTATCAGAGCTTTATACTCTTATACACAAATTTGGAGGGGTTAATGCAATTTTGTAAAAAGTCTAGACAATTGCTGGAGGGATAGAAATGAAACGGGATAAGTTCTTTGTTCATCGCCATGGTAATACAGCGATTACTGGGGATCACAAGTCCCAAATTTGGTAAAATGGTCCCCTGTGTCACCTCTTATGAATTGGTATTATCATAATTTGAAATGAGGATAAAAGACATCCCCTAAGGAGCTTTTATTAATACTTTGCAAATATTATATGCCGATTTCCTGAACATCTTGTCCTATAATGCTCCCATGCTTACCCCTTTTGTAAATTTTCGGTATCATGATTCACTGTTTTTATCATTGTGCCTATTCCATTTCCCCCTTTTGTCTTTCAGTTTTAAGTTTTTCCATGAGTTTGTTCTTGTCATGACTTGTAAAAACTTTAAGAACTTAAGCCTTTGTCAACATGATTTTGATATCCAATACTAAAACAAGAAAGTTAAGTTATTGTTAGTTTAAGTAATTTAATTATCATATCCATCAGTGGCATTTTTTCATTGTACTGCTCTCAGTGTGGGCCAGAAGTAACGTAAACCTCTTCCTGTTGCTTGAAAAAAAAACACAACAAAACACTGAAGTACAACAAGGAATTGTGTATCTACCTAGGTACACACTACTCCAACTCACAAAATGTTGATGGCCAGTCTTAATGGATAACAAAGAAGTAGTGGATTAACATGTGATCTACTGTAGCTAGCACACGCTTCAACCTGGCCCAAACATGATGTTAATCTTTATATGGATAGCACCATAGGGTTAAAATAAATGCTGTCTATGATATGCATACTACTTTAAAACTTACCAAAACAAGAGCTAGTTGTAAATAGAAACATAGGATATGACTTAAGCGTGCTATTCTACTGCTAGCTAGACACTGCAGTTACACAGAATTATCTAGTAGCATAAACATGTCGTCAATAATGCTCAAAAACATGAGTGCTTAGCCAAACCCATGGAGAGACAATGGGTTAAAATAAAATATTATCTACGTAGACAGTTTCTACATGTAGTAATACTATCTACGGTAGATAGCACACTGCTTCAAACTGTTGAATTATGAAGGTTAGTATTGAACCGACGGCACTGAAGACTAAAACACATGCACACTGTAGATAGCAACTGGTTCCATTGACCAAAACATTGAACTTCAGGTTAGGTCTTCAGTTACTGAAGTAGGGGTTAATGCTCTCTACTCATAGATAGCACACTGCATCAAGCATTGAAAGACCTAGTCCTATAAATGGATTAACATGAAGTATAAATGTATTTGCAAATTGCATACTCTTCAAATTTTTTTCTTTGCATATTCAACCATTCATTGGAATGGCGATGGTGGTGTCAGGATTTATTCAAACCGAGTAATCTGCTCCGGGGCCGTGTGTATCCATGGTACAGATGCTCCTGACATGTCCCGCTTGTGAGACTGGGGGATTGATAGCGGTAATGGATAACACTGGACTTTAAAATATATCTACTCAAGATAGGAACCCATCAGACAAGAAAGAATGTTGAAACACGTCTTATAAGGGATAACACTGAAAAAACTGATACAAATATAAATGCTACGAGGGGTGATGATAAGTTAATCTACGTTTCATCTTCAAATGAAAACTTCCAGAAGGTTTCCTGGTGTCTACTGTTTCTATTTTTAACTTGCAGGTAATCCAACATGCGAGTTTTGCCGGCAAATTGAAGCAATTACGCGAGAAATTAAAAAGTTGAGGAGTTCCTTTTTCATCTTTGGGAAGAGAATAATAGTAGCGGACGGTGACTATCAGGTGCATAGGCCTGCGAGTTCTACCAGATTGAGTTAGTCCACACTGCTGGATTCAGTCATGGCTCATAGACTTATGGACTGCGGCATTGTCATGATTGAAGAGCACCCAGATTGTCAAGCTTTCCTCTCCGCAACTTTTTAATTTTCTGCGTAATTGCTTCAATAGGTCCGGCAAAAAACTCTCAATGTTTGAGCATTACGGCGATTAAGAATAGAACAGATATACAAATGCAACTTCTGAATTTCATTTGAAGACATGGTATGTAGACAGTGTAAATTGACCTTTATGAGCATATTCTTTTCTACTTAGGATTAGAACTGATCAATCACCCCCTCGTATTAATGATAGATTAGAAACTACTTCAACATGGATCAGCATATAAACTACTCTGAGAATAGAAACAACTATTTCAAACTGACAAAAACATAAATATATTCTTAACCACTTGAGCTTGTTACGAATTTTAGGTTTCTTAATTTAAAAGCAGGGAGTTCTTTGGATTAAAATCTATCATAATTTTAGTAATAAAAGGATAAATGAAGTGTAGAAAAGTATGGACCAAAAAACCTGTTTTGAGTCATGTTTAATCCT
This sequence comes from Ophioderma brevispina, assembly GCA_023653785.1. Taxonomy (NCBI): domain Eukaryota; kingdom Metazoa; phylum Echinodermata; class Ophiuroidea; order Amphilepidida; family Ophiodermatidae; genus Ophioderma; species Ophioderma brevispina. The sequence goes on along the minus strand of JAMKCH010049157.1, from coordinate 19,413 downwards.
AAAATGTTTTAGAATTTAAACATAAGAAACAGGTATAATCCTTAAACATGTTTCGGTTTTAAACCTAGCCTAAACAGTATTTGTCATACTTTCTAACAATCATTTAGAGTGTGAGGTTACGAATATCGGTTCTTATTTTGAATAAAGGGGTAGTTTAAAGAACGAGCATAGGTATTGTTTTTAGCCTCTGACGTGTGTCTATCGTGTCACTCTGGTGTAATACCACACGAGCGACAGCATTATTTTAAGTTAGAACAACCGAGGCGCAGAGGCTAAACACAATACCGTTATTCTATAATGCTATCTACTCTCGATTCGCACACTACTCCAACCTTGCCTCAAAAAACCATTGGCTATTCTTATAAGGCTTCTTAAATAGTATAAATATAAATGTGTTACTGTAGATAGCAACTTACTCCAATCCATTACACATTGAAGTTATCGTAATAAGGCATAGGTACAAAACAAGCAAAATCGATGCTATCACTGTAGATAGTGACACTACTCCAACCTGACCAAAACATGAAAAGCCTATTCTTCTAAGGTTAACAAAAGATAAATTGAATGCTATCTACTGTAGAAGCACCACTACTCCAAACTTACTGAGACTTAGGCAAGTTCATTTGGAATTGATTAATCCCCTTGTGGAAGGGTTCTTCACAGAGGGAGGGTGTATTTCAAATGCAGTTCCCAATGGGCTGTTCCATTGAAATCCATACTATCTAAAAACTAAGTCCTTCCCACATGGGGTTGGATTTCATATGGGATAGCCCATTTGCTTTATCCAAATCCTGCTGCTGATTATTACGTGCTGGTAAAGAAAGCCTCAGGTAAAAAAACGTACAATAGTGCTAAAAGCACACTTTAAGCTATAAGTTATAGTCCTTTAAACCAAACCGTTACATCCCAAATTTCAGATAGAAAACTTTGGTTACCTGAAAGTATGAAAACAATAAAGACAACTTCAATAATTCTTAATTCCCCGGACCCACAACCATATAAAATACACCTATTGTGCTTGGCTAGCCTGAATCAGTATTTCTAGATAAATATAATCCAAACAATCATGGGATAGAAATTAGGACCATACAACAAGAGGTGTTTCATGAACTCATTAACATGTACGTTGCAGTGGTGGCTATATAAATCAGTATGTTAGATCTATATTTCTATATCTTTCCGCAAACAACTGAATCCATTACAAAACCTAACCATAGCGGTGTAACCTTAAGTCATGTCTCAATAGATAGCTCCTTGAATGACCTGTGGCTATCTTGAAAGCCACTTCTAAAGGACACAGCATGTTTTGTGACTTTTGAATGCATGCTGTACGTGCTGCTTCCATTCTTGTGGTCAGCGTGACATCAGAAGTGAAAACTATGATGTAGGTACAGATGAAAGCAAGCATTGACATGTGCATAATGGTTGTGTTTGTGAATGTAGGTTTATGTGTTCTGATAGTCAAAATTGAATTCTAATTTTGGGACAGTCTATGCAGCTAGAAAATAAGTTAATTTTCACCTTTAGCAAGCATGGTTGCTAGATTGACTCATCAATAAAGCTTAGATGTCCAGTGGTAGAGTGTACTTGTTTTTCAAGAAAGGAAAGTAGTAAATAATTTATTTTCCTTTGATTCATGATCAAGCATATTGATGATTGAGATGTTCAATGGTACAGGCACACATATTCTGATGACCTACACATAGCAAAAAATATTTTAAACAACCCTGGTTGTTTAAAGGTGCATTTCGTGATTCCAGCACCTTCTGTTTTATTCATTGTTCCCTAGATATCCTTGAGAAAAGCCTATTTACAAAATTTACGTCGATCCCGATCTTGTGGTTTTGTGTTTATGAGCAATTGCTTGTTCCCCACAGTCCCATAGGCCACTGTGCTGTCATTTCTGTCCGTTTACGGACAGAAAATACAAAATTGCAAATTTCTTACAGATGCAACCGAATTTGCATGTAAGCTTAGGTACACGTGGATTACTAAGGCTGACTGTTCAGATGATGTAAAAATCTCAACTTATTTTAGGTAAGTCAGGGGGACGAGGTTGTGGATCACGAAAAAGTCAGATTTTTAAACAGTTGTATAAGCATGATACTTAAACAATCAGAGTTGTTTGCTGTGCATAATTGCAGGCAAAAAGAACACTGACAAACACACAGATAAGATAAGAAGAAGAACAACAACAACAAGATAATAAAGGAAATATTAGGAAAAAAACACAAAGTTAAAGACATACAAGATCACCGCCCATTTAACAGCGATATAAATTGAAATTTGGTTTTACGTCACTGCCCGAAATGTTTTTGAGAGAGAGAAAAAAGTGTATCAAGGAGGTGTAAAGGCAGCAACCTCTGCCATGAGTGGATAAGGTATATCACAGTGCGTGTTCTTGCATCCATTTGTAGTCTAACAAGACATGGAGAAGAGACCGGCTATGCCTTGGGATACGGAGTACAAGTAGCAAAATGAGAGACGCACTCGGAATGGGTCACATGGGCTGGTGCCTAAGGGGAGTGGAATAGCGTGTATATGTGTGTGTAGATTAGGGTTTTGTGAAGGTGCAGAGCAGAGCAAGAAAACAATGCATGCTTGTATGTGTGCATGGTTAGGGTTATTTCAGGTGTACCGTAGATGGCGTGCGAATTAATGCAGTGAGCTGCAAGAAAAGATGGAAGATTATAAGGGCTTCTATTTGATATCTGGTAAAATGCACTTGTTTTCTATTTGGTTTTTTTTTTCTTTTGAGGCAATTGATTAAGCTGTTCAAAACTGTGTTAAAACAATGTACTTCTTGAAAATTGTTCAAGATATATATAATAATTGCAAATATTAACCCCAGGAGCACCACCTGCCTGACATACATCATTTTTGATTGGCTAATTACATCACATATTCATTTTCAAGACCAATTAAAATGCAGCTTATAAATATCTAAGCTTGTGCCCTCCCGCTTCAACCCCTCCCACCACTTTATCATGCACTTGGGCAGCCTGCAGCCATCACACTGTATATAAGTTGGTATCGAGAGAGTGGGGTGCGGGCCATGGCCCAATATTTATTTTGTCAGTTGAGAGTAAGCTGTCAGTTCACTTGAAGAATTTAGGTCATTGGGCTCTTGCAAGGCCAGATTGCAGGCAGAAGTCATGGGTTTAAGTTCAATTGTCATGCCCGACAGGAGTAAAATTTTTACAAAATCCGCACGAATTAGCCTCAGAAGACTTAAAAAGCATATAAAAAAACAAAATTGTTTGCCCCCCCCCCCCGGACAACAAAATGGGGACGGAGAAGCTACAAATGGGGACGAGAATATGAAGGGGAAAAATATGGGCAGCGAAGCTAGCCGGAAACAAAGGAAAACTCTTGATTCTTTCCCCCCCCCGGAGGCTCAGTCTGGTTACGCCGCCTGTCACCGGTGCCCTAAGTGTAGCTCCTGGACTCCACCCATTTATCTGTCACTTCAGAGGGTGCACACTGCCCCCCCCCCCCCCCATAAATCCTAGCTCCATCACTGAGGTAATAGTACTAAATTATATGGTCAAATATGGATATTTTTTCACCTATAATATTTTTGAGATAAAAATAATAAATAAAAGCCCCTTCTCTCCTCCCCCTCTTTTTTAACCCACCTAAACATGATTTTTTTTTAACTAAGCAATAACAGTTTTTAAGTATAGGTTTCAGACTGCCATTATAAAAAAATACAGAACCCCTGATCAATTGAGAAAGGTACAGGCTACAAAGGTTCCTAGGCTAGAGACACACACAGTGCACCTTTAAAAAACAGATATAACAGTTGTATAGGAGGCTTCCAAAAATACCTAAATCTCAAGTGCTATAGGGCAAATTGTCTGGACAAGACTATGCATCTTGAAGTGCCACTTTTAGTGTAATGATGACACTTCTTCAACCCATGCTTCCTTGAAAGTCCTCCTGTGGTCATTATGAAAGCACTAATATCGCAAAAGCCACACAAAAAGCACTGATCGAGATGTCCTTTGTAATAACTTGAGTTCAGTTAAGGTATTACAACTGACTATATTTTTGCGACAAAGGAAAAAGTATGCAAAATAAAAGAAATTAAGCATTGTAACACACGGACAAACAAATCGGAGGTATATTAGACATCCATATCTCATGTTTCTAAAACAGGACAAGCTGATTAGTCTCAACTATTTATAGGTTTTACAAAATTATCAAAAATACTCAGAAGATTGGCCAAGATAAGTCATAGAGTCCTTAGTTTACTCACATTTTGAAGTAGCATACTACATGAGCCATTTTCTGGAACAGAACTAATATGGATAGGGTAGTTGTACCTTGCTATAGTTTTAATAGTGAAATATCCTATTGTGATTGTTTTCAATGTAGATCAGCATTAACGGCGTACGGTAAGTACGTTATAGCCGTTTCTAACTTGAAAACGTAAATGAAACCAGCGTTTGAAAATTCTCAAGGACCTGGAATAATACCGAAATGCATTGTGGGAAAAGGGATTGCGGCCCGTATAGCGATTGCGTGTTGCACGTTTCCGGTGCGAGGGAGTACCGAAGTAACCCGACAAACAAACGTTCAATTTTCTCGCTAGGTTCTATAGGTTCAGACCCAATTACGGTACATATTTAAAACAAAACATAGTAACGGACCCTCTGATGCAAAAATATCCATAGAACCCCTTCGTTTTCCGGAGATATTTGAGATTTAGTTTCATTTGCATGCATTCGCTATGACGGACTGATAACGTTAATCTCTCGCGCAGTACTAATTTAGATAATATTTTTCGGAGTCTGTGACACAGACTACACACTTTCCGCACCGCCGTATATCAGCCTATAGCTCCTCTTTCCATTTTGTTTTGTGTATATTTATTTTTGATACCTCCATTTGACATAACAGTTGGTCTTAATCCTAGCAAATTGTGAATTTCCCCAACATTCAGTTCAAATAGGCAGATTTTCTGTTTCAGCCATGTAAAGATAGACTTATTGCTGAATATGAAATCGCCAATATGATTAGCATAATACATCTTGGAGGTTTCACCAACCCATGAACTACCATGAACTTTGAAGGATTACTCTAACCATGCATCTGGAAAAGTGATATGGGAGTCTCAAATTTGGTTTGCATAGGGACGTGCCTCTGAGAGCCTGGAAATAAGAGCCATTTACAAAGGCCCACTGCTTAGGATGTTCACCTTTGGTGCAGGAGGTCCCCAGTTCAAGTCCCAGTAGGGCCACTTGCTAGAATTTAATAAGGTACTAAATTCTGGATGTAATGTGGGGGAGGGGGGAGGACTGCTGCCTTTGCCTCAGGCGACAAAGTCAGCAAAGCCAGAGAAAGACTGAAGTCTGCTGCCTGGGAGGCCTTGAGGGAGCTGACCGATAAGAAGGCCACCCCACCTATAAGAATCAAAGGTGAAACAACTGTAGAGCGCCTTGACACATGGTTTCAGCACTTTGGTTCTCTACTTGGCAGGCCAGTTCAGAATAACACTAACCTTGATGAACCTTTCTTCAATCACAGGATGGCAGACACCCTTCCCATCCAGGCTGGACCTTTCACTATAGGGGAGCTTCAGATCTGCCTGGGGGGCCTGAACGGCGCTGAGACACCTGGTCCCGACGGCATTCCTGCAGTGGTCTGGAGGGGTCCACTATTCCATGATCAACTGTTAGAATTTTGTGGCAGCACCTGCATGGGAAGCGGGCCAGCTGCCTTTTCAACATCATTCGTCATTCCTCTGCCAAAGAAAGGCGACCTCCAGCGGCCCCGAGACTGCAGAGGAATCACGCTGTCACCACTGGCCTCTAGGATCTACAACTCCATGCTGCTCGGCAGAGTCACTCCTCACATGGATCCCATTCTTAGACGGAACCGGAGCGGTTTTCGCAAAGGCGGATCAACACTACCTCAGATGCTTGCCCTCGGAAGGATCATGGAAGAGTTGAGAATTTCCAAGAGAAAAGCTTCAATTGTGTTTGTAGATTTTTCCAAGGCTTTTGGCAGTGCTGCATATTCTCGCCAGCTGCGGTGTCCCTGATGGGGCTGTCGGGGCAGTTGCTGTCATGTATGGTGACCCATATAGCTTTGTGCAGACCATGGAAGGGCCCACAAAGGAGTTCCTAACAACTACTGGAATCCTCCAGGGAGATACTCTTGCTCCCTATCTCTTTGTGGTTGTGGTTGAATGCATCCTTGGACGGAATCTTGACATCATGAGCGACGGGGGACTCGCCATCAGGCCCAGGCGTCCTAGATGTCACCGAGGTCGGTATCTCACAGACCTTGACTGCGCAGATGGTCTAGCTCTGACGGCTGATCTGGTGTGTGGTGCACGAGGTCTGCTGGCATCGCTTGAGAATGCTGCGGACGGGGTCGGCCTGCATCTAGGTGCCAGGAAGGCTGGATGTGTGGCTGTCGGTGAGGGGGATGATCGTCAACCTATCTGCACGACAGATGGTAGCCAACTCGGGGAGGTCGGGGACTTCAAGTGTCTAGGGGTCCTGTGTTGCCGACAGCAAGAAAGACTTCCTGTCGCGCAAAGGACAAGCTTGGAGTGCCTGCAGTGAGCTACACCACTTGTGGCGGTCTGGTGTCTCCGGTTCGAATGGGCTGGAGTTCTTTGGGGCCTGTGTGGAGAGTGTCCTGTTATATGGATCTGAGACCTGGACCATGAAGGGAGAGCTGCGGGATGGGCTGGATGGCGCCGGCACCGGGCTTCTTGTGCGAGTACAGGACATATCCTGGTGTGAGCACAAGACCAGGGCACAGATGTATGGAGATGTCCCTCCAGTTTCGTCTTCAGTTGCCCAGCGCCGTGCGCGATTTGCCGGTCGCTGTCATTGTGCGATTGATCAAGTAGTTTCAGATGTCACATGTTGGAAGTTACCATGCCAGAGCGGGGGTCGTCGCCCCTTTGGCTACATTGATGTGATTGCTCGAGACATCCGACGGGATCCATCTGGCATCCCCAACTTGGTGACAGGCAGGGAAATTTGGCGCTACATGGTGAACAGCATCTCGGCTGCGGCCATTAGATAGATAGTATAAGGATTATTGATCATGCCTTTTGAAGGGGACGTAAAGCCATCGATCCCATGTATATGTACATGGAGACTCAAGCCTGAATACATAGAAATCAAAGCTAGTTTTGATAAGCATATGGTTTACAACCTCTGACTGCCCCAAGCCATCCTGGAACCCTGGACATTATTGGAAAGCAGTAACTGTCCACTGAATGATCTACCCAGGCTAAATAAGGGATAATTTTAATATTATCTATTCCATTTTTTCACTAAAAATTAAATCCATAGCACAGCTATACCTGAGATGCATTTTTTACACAAAATTTAACATTAAATTACCCTTTTTTCCCAAATCTTCAAATGTTTCAGCAAATTTAGGACAGTTGGCTCCAAATTAAGGACATTTTCTGGCAAATGTTAGAAAATGTCAGAAAAGTGACACATCTCTTTACCAAAATTGGCATAACAGATCATTCATATACCAGAAGTCAGAAGATGAGACCCATATTGGTAGCAAATCCATGTATGGTCATTTATGTTGAGCCACCCCCTCTCCCTCAATCAAAAATAGTTAATATCTTGGGTGAGAACTTAAAGGGATTAGCAGCGATAATGCCAATGTGGAAAAGCATGTTTTTAACTTATAAATCAGGGATAAGTGTGTACAATTCCATAATTATAACTGCTTTACTGAAAAAACAAACCACCAAATAGTGAAATAAATGAAGTATTTGAGGAAATTTGTCATACCGTCTCCCGCAAGTAGACATCAGCGACAGTGTCTCAAAAGCTGCACTAAACAGCTGATTGTGGTTTACACCAGTACAGAATGAACAAAGACAATAAGGTTTTTGTGTTTTGAAGGTCAAACTGTATTGATCATGGGGCACAATAGCACGCTTAAAATCTGTGATATTCACCGGTAAAGGCTTTTTTGATCCTCAATCGATTTTGATATGCACGTATAGAAATACAGAATCAGAAAAAAGTTTGCCTTGAGCCCTTTAATACAACGGATTTCAAGCCAACCACGTGCAGGTTAGGTTTGCATATCCATAGCCAGTACAAAATATAAAAATATGAATTTGAGATTTTGTGATTTTTTCTATGTTTCAGATTAGCAAATCGCTGCTAATCCCTTTAACGAAATATGTTTGACTATGGGTTGACAACAAATATTAGCTGCCATTGATTCTTCACTCTTTTAAAATGTCCTATAACATTCCTATAAAGATAATCAAGAAAAAATGGCAATAGCACCATCCAATATCGACAGACACCATATGCTCACCCTCTAACAACAACGAAAACATACACACAATAATGATCAACGCCTTGCATCAACTCCAACACGGAAAGTGTGACAAAATTCTTGGAACAAGAAACAAATGATATTGTTCCTTCTTTTCATTGTGAATTTGAAGCTATCAGTATCACTGCCACTAGCATTAGGTGTACAGCAGTCAGGTATTCTAGTATTTGTGGCGCCGACACACTCCTGTACTCAGCATAGACGCGATCTTTGAGGGATCCATGCGAGAGCTCTCGCAACTCTTTCAGAAAATGAACTGTCGTCGGACTGAACTCAACGGGATCTAGCAATTATGGCTGCAACTATTTGAGAGTTTGCGGAATATTCACGACCTTTTGTTTTCTGCAGGTTTGATCAGTTTTCTTCAAATCCATGGCCAATTTGCGGAAGACATGATATGGGAATTTTACCGGGGAATCTATTTAAAAATTGACACGAAAATCCAGGGATCAAATTTTTCCAATTTGCAAGTGTCTGTGAATGTGTTGAAGTTGACCTATTTCTTGTCTTTTTTCCAACTTCAATTGAACAAAAACTTGACACAAGAAGTGGAACCATAGCCACAAATGTGTGGTTTTTCTAAATTCATACAAAATCTGATGCTCATCATTTCAGCTGGTTAAAGGCTGAATCAGAGATTTTGATTTTGATTTTGTTAGATTAAAAATAGTCAACTAGAACTAAAAATAGGTCTCTTAAATGCTCAATTCCAAAGTTTGAGATGATCAGATTTTGTTGTTTTAATGTGGTAAACATTTAGTATAGTATAAAAGTACCATAGGATACTGTAGAAATATTACAAAGTGGGGCGTTTTTTATATGAAGGACATTGATTGTGAGCTTAGGTATTTTACACAGTGATTAAGTATGTGGGCAAGCATTATGTAAATGCAAAAAAACATGATTTGTTCAGAAAAAATTTGAGGGCCGCCATCCTCGGAAGCTCTGAGTCAGCCTTTTTCAAAAAAAAAAATAAAACAAGTAACAAAAAATAAAAAATTTTTTTTAACAATCCATTTATGGCAAAACTCCTGTGAACATGAGTCTTGCAAAGCACAGTGTTAGATCTGGTGGTTTGGTATATGAATGCATCAAACTACACTCAAGTTTATAGCTCTAATGAAGTGAGTTCTACCCATTCCAAAGGTTGGTGATCCAAAAATTTGCTATTCCAAAGATTTGTATCCAAAGGTTTGCTATTCCAGCGGTTTGCTATTCCGAAGGTTTGCTATTTCAAACGGTTTGCTATTCCAAGAGTTGGGCTATTCTAAGGTTGGCAGTTACGTAGTTTCCTATTCTAAAGGTTGGTAGTCCAATGTTAGTATCCAAAAGTTGGTTATTCAGATTGGCTATTTAAGATGAAGCTATTCCAAGGTTTAATAGTCTAAACATTGGGATTTAAAGGTTAAAAGTTAGTCATTCAATTTCCAAAAAAGTTACCTATTCCAGTAATTTGCTATCTAAAGGTGTTGAAAGTTCCATCCAAAGGTATATGTTATTCAAAAGGTCAGATATTCCAAAGAGTTGGATTGGCCGAGGTGGGATATTCTAAAGTGGCTTTTCTAAATGTTAGTTTCAAATTTGTCCTATTCCAAGATGTATATCAAAGGTTGCTATTCTAAGTTTTTGGTTTTTCAAAGGTTCACACATCCAAGGTAGGGTAGGGGGCACATGGCACCCCAGACAGGTCTGACTGGGAAATTCAGCCTGAAGCTTCTGGAAAGTGAGCAAAGGAAAGACAGAAGGAGTAAGAAAAGAAGGGGTGAGAGAGGGAAGAGGAAGGGAAAGAGGGAAGTATGTAAAGAGGCTAGAAATTGTGTGATGAGCTTTACCCCTTCCACTTCCCCACCTTGCTCTTCAAATTTTCCAGGCTTGATGGAAATAATTTTGGATTAAACGCGGCTCGCTTGGTCAGGAAAAAAAATTAAGACCCATATTTACACCTGGGCTAAATGAATACCACGAGAAAATGATACTTGCCCCCTCCCACCCACCGCCAAACATCGCCCCTGTTATGACCCTTGTCGGCACTCAAACAATCATAGAAAAACAATGTATTTTTTTTAAGTAAAAGATAATTTTACAAATTTGAAGGAGCAGTTGGTAAGATATAATTTTTTAAAGCTTGTGATTTGAGCATTTTAATCCAGGACATCTCATAAAATGAAGTTGTGGGATTTTATGCCATCACATATAAGTATTATTAAAAGAAAACTGGCTTTGCAGACTTAATAACTGTTATGCACTATCTATTTATCAATTATCGATCAATTCACCCATCAAATCAAAGACAAACCCACAGATTCATCTCATTTACGTGATTGGATCATAGTACCAAATAGTACAGTGATGCTTATTGTCGTAGTATAGCTCCAGATAAAGAAAAATCCGCAAAGAGAATTTCAACGTAAAAACAATCTTAAATGGGTACCATTACCCTTCTTCTTATCTTATCCACAAGTCATTTGTAGCTTGTGGTGGTGTCCAGGATTGATTCACTGAGTAAAGCTGATCCGGGGCCCTGTATCCATGATACGACCTCCTAACATGGAACCGCTATTTGAGGCTGGGGCGATTGGGAACAGTCGGGTTTTCCATCCACCCTACTCTTCTTATTTGAAACACTGGCTAATGATGTACATGTACATTTGTGACTCCTCTGTACACGTACAGACGGCTTAACTCCCCTCCCCATCCAAGGCCAGGATGCTTTCATGATTCCATCTTGCCTAATTCAAAGAGTGAACCATGGACCAGCGGTATTCTGTAATTTAATCATAGCTGGTATACAGATCAATCCAGAATTGTTCACGATTAATCCCAGCAAGTGAACCCCACCGGGATTCGAACTCCGGGAATTTTTGTTAAATGTGCACCACCGGCAAGTACCTACCCACTAGACCCACATTCTCCCACAAAGTTCACCATTACAACCCCCAAAACCAAAAACACCAAATTACAAATTTTGAGTTAAATCGGTCCAGCTGTTTGGTAGCAGAAGCTGAAATGTTGACCCAAAAATTGCCCCATAGGACAGTGTGTGTGCTCGCACCATCAAAGGAAACCTTTCTGGGCCTTGAATTTCACTGGATTAATATGAGAAAAATATAACTTTCTTCTGATATCATCTCACTTTTGATAGGTAAATGGGGGATGGGGGTTGTCAGTCCATGTTACCACCCACCTTTTCAAATTCTAACTTTAAAAAGTGAAAAACCTAATCACAAACTCTTGGCATTTCGCACAACGCCCTAGGACTGGTCGTACAAAATTAAGAAACAGCTAGTTTAGAAAGACGTCATTCTATGCTAAATCATGCAGAACGTTAAAAATTAAGTTCATAGGTAAACATTTCACAAGATAAATCATTGACATGTTGGTGGGTAGAATACATGCTAGTAGCTATAATCCGCATGTCTTGAAGCCTTTTATAGAGACAACTGCACCAGCCTTCTGGCACATTTGAAAAATATGCGGCCCTCTATATTTTGCAAAGAGTGATATTTTTGCATGGTTGAATGCTTTTGTATACATTAGACCTCACCTGAAATTATTTAAGCCCAATCAGCAATGCTTCTGGGTAAACAGAATGATTTTTAACTATGTCAACAGGCGCATTATTCCAGCAGACCACACGGAAATGGTGTGTAACACAATAAAACGCATCTTGAGTTGATTCTCAGGCACCTTGTTTGACCCATCCTGTGACCTATTGGTTGGTGTTTAAATATCCTAATGAGTACGATCTATGATATTCATGTCCGGGATTCATGTAATATGCGCATTTGTTGATTAAAGTACGGAAAACTTAAAAGTTGCACACATTACCTGCGATGTTTTAGCCCTCTTATTAATATCCATTCTGTGTTTGGGTTTATGTTATTTTTATGTGTAAATATATCCTTTCTTCCAATGGCCTAGAATATTCATTTGCATCAAAATTGAGAAATTCATATTTGGAAAATGTACCAGTGCCGCTTTAAGGTCAAAAATATGCATTCCTCAAAACATCAATAAATAAGCCCTTGTGATATCATCAAGTCTTTACTTACCCAACTACTGACCAACACACATAGGTGCTTGGTCAAGACTAGGTTGTTTAATCCACATTCAATTGGTTTCAGTAATGATTCAATTAAACTATCAAATTAATAAATGTTACCAGTTATCCAGGACTAAGCCGTGGTTTTGTTTGGTTGTAATGAACAAAATGAGAACAAGGAGGACACTGCTATACGTGTGTCGGCTCCCGTTACAAACGCCCTTCTTAATGATATCACTGGCATCGGTTTTGTGATTCAAATTTGGAATACCGTTTGTTAATAGGTTCTAGAACATCAGTAGGTGTGGGACATACACATATTTTGTAAAAGTTTAAAGAGGGGAAAACAAGTAAGGAGTTTTATGTTAAAAAAAAAACGACTACTGTCTTGGAGGGGGAAGAAACGAGGGATTTGTTTAAACGTTCATCATATTTCCAATGATTCTTTGGACAGGTTGTTTTCTGCACCATTCAATGTGCATTGGATTACAATGTTTTGCATTTTCAAGAAACCACAGTCAATGTGAGTTTTTAGGTGTCTAGAAAAATGATGGATATCTTTGAAAGTGTACAAAACATAGAGCATTCTAGAAAAATTTACAAATAAAATGCATTGGAAAGGTTCTAGCATGACAAGTAGCCTCAATTGAATTGTCTTCATGTGTAAACACATTATATAATCATGCAGATCAACTCTGAGCCACTGTAAGACATAAGTTATGGGGTGGCCCAAGCAAGTATACATTAAAATTATAACATCAATTAACTTGCAAAAAGATGTAAATTTCAGAAAGGATGTGGAACAGGAAGTTCCGCTTACCATGCTCTGCCACTGGTCAAACATACAAATAAGCATTTCATTCAGTGGCAGCAGTTACAAGTGTGGGAGATGCCATAGAGAAGTTCTCCAAGAGTTGAAGCTTTGTGGATCCATCCAACTTTTCCAAAGAAAAAAAAAATTGCAATTTTTGTTTATAAATTCATTATATTTTCCCATCATAAATCACTTTTCCTCATTGCCACCCTCCGGAGAAAGGAATTAAAGGGTCCCTGAACAGTTATTTTTCTTCCATATAGTTGTACATGTATCGGTAAGGGATTGGGTATAGAGGGGCACTATTATATTAAAGTAAGAAAGTCACAGGGGAGGGCGGCCTGAAAATCCCAATTTTTAGACGGCGCCATTAGTTTCGCCATTAGTTTAACACGATACAAAGCAAAAATATTGATTGAAAGTTTGATTTTTAATGTTGTCAAGGAATGATTTCTTGTTCGAAAAACCTTTGGCGCGAAGAATCAACTCAACTCTAGGGTTATTCTAAATTTTGGTAAGAATATAGGGCTCTCATCATGTGGGTAATGGAAACCTATGACTGACCAACATCAAAGCCAAAAATTGGTTGTGGTTTGCACTCGAATGGCTTTTATTTCTTTTGATATTTTGGGTGAGTTGCTATATTGAAGAGGCTTTGGCTTGCCATCATCTGGAAAGTCCTGTATTTTTATACATTTTTGACAGAGGATAGCTCTTCATTTCTTACTTCATCAGTTGTTGGAAATTGTGTCCTTGTTAAAGGTGCAACGAGAGATTCACGTCCATTATTTCGGTGAATGTAGTGATTTCCAAATATATAAGCAAATAGTAGATTCCCTACATTTATTTGGCTGCAGAATCAACTTCCCCCAAAAGCAACAAAGGTGAGTTTGTATATGCTTATCTTTCAATAGAAAACATAGTCTGAATTTAGTGTTTGCTCCTATAGGAAATTAGAAAATTTTACAATTTTTGTACCAAAGAAACAGTCTCAGCTTAATCATTTCAGAGGGGGATATCGGGAATATTTTTGTAGAGTAAAAGCTTTACACCAGAGCAAAAGCAAACTTTTTAACAATTTTCGGGACACCCAGGGACACCCATTATTTGAAATCATCGTTGCATCGTAATTTGTTTTTTAAATTAAACCCATTTAAAAGGAGTCACTACCAGTGGTCATTGCCACTCATATCAATACCTGAGGGGTATTTACTAAATGCACTAGTGAATGTCAGAGATGGGGGGGCCCAAGGCCTCATTCCATTTATAGCAACTCATCCAAATGAATCAAAAATAGATTAGAGCAATACATGCTGCAAACCACAAACGTTACGACCTCGTCCGTTGTTGTTATTCAACTATAGAGATTAAGAATAACCCTTACAGTGGAGTTGTTTTCAGCTCTAACAGTTTTGGAATAAGAAAATATGCTTGCTAGCCAAAATCAGGATTTTAGTCAAGATTTTGGGTTACATGTTGAAACCAATGACAACCTCGAAATTGGGGATTTTCTTGGGACATCATCGTCTGGTGATGAATGAAAGTTACTGAACTTGTGCCAGTAGGGATTAGGCTATGCCTCATCCACCAAGGACTCGGTTCAGTCAGGTCTGTTTATATGTGATTGCGACAAGCAAAATGAGTCGAAGTCGTCAGATTCAATTTTTACCTTTTTTAATTAAAAGCCAAATTTATATTAAAAAACTACATTTAAAAAGCTCATTTTGCTGAAATCCCCATTGAAATTGACCAATTGCTTCCAAAGATATGATAATTGAAGGTTGACCAAAACAATAGGAAACAAAAGACATTTCTCCTGTGTTTGGCTATATCTCAAAAGCAATATTTGCGACTTCGACTCATTGCTTGATCAATAACATATGTATGCATAGATAGGGACTGATATTGTTGTAGTCTGGGTAGTCTTATACCAAAAAGGGGGTTTGATCGGTGTTAATTATAAATACACTGAATGTACCTATTGCGAATGAGACTTTTAGCCAGAATATCAGGAACAGTGTCGGTAACTGGACCCATCTGACACACTTTTTTTCTGACACACTTATGAATTCAGAAACCATTACGTAATAAACATGCTTGATTCCAGAGGGTTTCCGATTTATAAGGTGTCAGAAAAAAGTGTGTCAGATGGGTCAGGTTATGGCAATACCCATGTAGCACGGGTTGTTCCAAACCTGGTCTTTGTTGTAGCCAAGGACAAAACGGGAGTAAAAATGACCTATAATTAATGAAATAAGTTTTAGAATTAATCCTGTATTTTCAAGAATGGTGTTCACAATAAAATCCATTAGATACAAGACACTCTTGAATGTAAAGAATCTGATGCATTTTGCAAATTGCACACACTTCAGCTAACACACAAACTGATTAACCGATCACTTGTCTTTCCATTTCCCATTCGTTCTTCTCACCATTACATTTAATTATATCAATGCTATCCCTTGGTATTCTAGCCACCTTTGCCCCCATCATCCAACCTACATATATATACATTCAGGCATTCATTTATAGGTGCATGTTAAAATAGCCCTATGAATGGAACCCATTGAAAAAAGACTTTGAACGAGTGGCAAGCATCAACCTAATACTTTACCTGCTGGAATCTTTGAAAAAAAATATGGTTTAGAAAATTGTTTTTGTAAGTTGTTAAAAAGTGCCCAAAATTATTAAATTTCATAGTATCTTTAGAATAAGCATGAAAAATCAATTTAAATAGTAACTAAAATGCCTGTTCGTGGTTCAAACCCTTAACTGGCCTTACATGCTAGGCTCTTGAACCAAATAAGTAGAAAAATTGGGAAATATTGTCAAAATTGCAAAATTATAAATTTCATTGCATATTAGAATAACATGTGAAAAATTAATTTAATGAAGTACTACATGCTAGTCTTAGGTTCAGTTGGTTTCTGTCAAAGAAGAATCAATGAAGTTGAAATATGCACCAAAAATAGGCAATCCAAAATGTCAAAATCTGACTTTTGTAATGTTAAACCTGTCTATGTGAACATAGTCTAAACATGCCTAGACTGCGTGTTGTCAGGCTTTCAGTGTCTCTTTTGAAAAATTATACAAATCACCGATAATGTGTTGGACAATATGGACATATTTTTAGCGTCGGCATACACAAGTCGCGAAAGGGTCCACATTGTACATGTATGCCCATGCTAGTAACAATAAAAGTCATTGATCATAACAAGGAGATCAGAATTTTGCACAGAGGTAGCTCTCCATCTTCTTACTTTCATCAGGTGTTGGAATTGTGTCCTTTGTTAAAAGGTGCAACGAGAGATTTCAAGTCCATATTTTCTCTGTGTGATATGTAGTGATTTCAAATATAGAAGACACTCAGTTAGATTCCATACATTTTATTTGGCTACAGAATCAACTTCCAAAATCAACAAAGGTGATTTTGTATATGTTATATTTCAAGCAGAAAACACATAGCTGCATTTCGTGATCCTCAGACGCTCCTCCAGGAAATTAGAAATTTTACCACACCCCCTGTTGATCACCAAAGAAACAGTTCTCAGCTTCAACTCCTTTCAGACCCCCTGCCCGGGATGATGGATATTTTTGATTTAGAAAGCTTTACACCAGCGCAAAAAATCAAACTTTGCACAATTTTTAGGGACACCCATTATTGAAATCTCTAGTTGCATCTTTATTTGTTTTTTTTTTAAATTAACAATTTACAAAGAGTCACATACCAGTGGTAATCTCGACACACCTCATTACTCAACATACACAGACGAGGCCCTGTATTTACTAAATGACACTAGTGAAGGCAGATGGTGGCGCCAAGCCTCATTCCAATATAGCAAAACTCATCCAAATGAATCAAAAATAGATTAGAGCAATACATGCTGCAAACCACAAACCGTTTACGACCTCGTCCTGTCTGTTATTCATATATAGATATTAGAAATAACCCTACAGTGGAGTTGATTTTTCAGCTCTATCTAACAGTTTTGGAAAAGAAAATATTGCTGATAGCTAAATTCAGGATTTTCGTCAAGATTTTGGGTTTACATGTGAACAATGACAACCTCGAATTGGGGATGGATTTCTTGGACAGCTCGTCGGGGATGAATGAAAGTTATGAACTGTGCCAGTAGGGATTGAGGCTATGCTCATCCACCAAGACTCAGTTCAGTCAGTGTTTTTGTGATGCGATCAAGCCAAAATGACGTTCTGAAGTCGGTCCAGATTCAATTTTTAATTTTTAATTCGCTGTATGCCTCAAAAACACAATTTTAAAAAGCTACATTTGCTGAAATCCCCATTGTGAAAGTGACCAATTGCTTCCAAAGATATGATCAATGAAGGGTGCACAAAACAATAGGAAACAAAAGAAGTTCTCCTTTGTTTGGCTAATCTCAGAAATCAAGTAATTTGCAGGACGTCCGACTCATTTTGCGTGCATAACATCACATATGTATGATAGATATGGACTGATATTGTGTATCTGGGATCTTATACCAAAAGGGGGGGGTAGGGTGATCGGTGGCTTAATTACTAAATACCCTGAACGTACTATTGGAATGAGACATTTTTAGGCTAATATATCAGAAGTTTCGGTAACTTGACCCATCTGAACACTTTTTTTTCTGAACACTTTGAATTCAGAAACCTTAACGTAATAAACATGCGTTATTCCATGACGGGTTTCCGATTTAATAAGTGTGTCCGAAAAAGTGTGTCAGATGGGTCGGTTACGGAAACTCCCTACTGTAGCAATTAGGTTGTCAAACCTGGATCTTTGTTGTAGCCACGGCAAACTGGAGTAAAATGACTATAATTAATGAATAATTTTAGGAATTAACTTTTCATTTTCAAAATGGGGTCCATAAAATCCAATGATACAAGACACTTCTCTGCACTTTAAAGAAATCATTGATGCATTTTCAAATTGAACACACTTCAGATAACACACATGATTAACCGATCGACTCGCTTTCCATTTTCCCCATCTTTCTTCTCACCATTACATTTTATCTCTCACATTCTATCCCCTTGTATTCCTACCACCTTTGCCCCAATCATCCAACCATACATCTATACATTCCTGGCATTCTTTATATGTTGCATGTCACATATCCCTATGAATGGAACCCATTGAGACTTGACTATTGGCAACACAAACCTTATATTTTACATGCTGGAATCTGAAAAAATAGTAGAAAAATTTGTTGTAATTTGTTAAAAAGTGTAAAATTTATAATTTCCACTTAGATATTTAGAATAAGCAGTAAATCAATTTAAATGAGTACTAAAATGCCTAGTCTTGGTTTCAACCTTAATGCCTTACATGCTGGAATCTTGAATGAAATAAGTCGAAAAATCTTTAAATTGTCAAAAATGCAAATTATTTAAATTGTCATTATTGCGGCTCTTGGTAATAAGCATGAAAAATTAATTTCGCTGGCATGAGTACTAACCGGGGTGGCAGTCTTAGGTCATGAAGTTTCTGTCAAGAATAATGAGTTGAAATATGGGCACTTCCAAAATAGGCAATCAAATGGCAAAAATATGAACTTGGGGGGGGTGTAATGTGGGGTACGGGGAGGACTGTCTGATTGTAACTAAGGTCTAAACATGCCTAGACTGGTGTCAGTGCTTCAAGTGTCCCTATTTTGAAAAATTATACAAATCACCGATAATGTGTTGGACAATATGGACCTATTTTTAGTGTCTGCATACAAAGTCTCAAAAGGGTCCACATTGTACATGTATTGGCAATGCTATACTAAAAGTCCTTGACATAAAAGGAGATCAAATTTTGCAAATTTAGGAACCATTTTTAAAAGCCACTGCTTTGACTGGGCATGTCTGTAGGCTACACTTTAGAATCACCAATGATCCCTGTTTAAAGGTCAAGGTTTTATACATTTTTTCTTTTAAATTGGATTGCTAGTTTCAGATTTTGCCACATCTAGTGCTAATTGTGTACTATATCTATTTTAACAAAAAATTGGGAAAACTTTGGCTAAAACAAAAAAAATTATGTTTTGAAACCTTGGACCTTATAAACATAGAAAACTCTTGTTGAGTTGGAAAGCTGAGTTAAGTAAAAGATAAATCCATTTTCACACCTGACTTTGGAGACACGATTTTACTGCACAGACGAGGGGTTGTTTCATGATGCTCAGCATAACATGGTCATTCCCACACAATTCAACTCATTCAGTTC
>JAMKCH010049156.1:0-10514 GCA_023653785.1 Ophioderma brevispina | reverse complement strand
CCGACCTGGTACGAATTTAGGGCCTTGTTTGTTCAGAAAAAATGGCTTCGACGGCCGTTTGAACTATATGGTCGTATCTAGAGTTTGCTTAAATTTTTGAAATTTTCAAAACCATTCCATTGGGATGGAAATGCCAGAATTGATTGAAACTGACACCTCATTTACCTTGTACTGCTCCGGTGGCCAGAATATAAAATTTTAAATGTTTCTAAAATGGCTGATAGCGGCATTTTGAAATTTAACGTACGGTC
This sequence comes from Ophioderma brevispina, assembly GCA_023653785.1. NCBI lineage: Eukaryota > Metazoa > Echinodermata > Ophiuroidea > Amphilepidida > Ophiodermatidae > Ophioderma > Ophioderma brevispina. The sequence continues at coordinate 10,263 of JAMKCH010049156.1, read as the reverse complement.
ACACTTAGATTTTAAATATTAAGAATTTTTAAATACCATTCCATTTAGTTTGGAATGTGGGAATTAGTGAAAATTATGCCTCATTTACCTTCTTAGCTGATATAATTTCCCTGGAAATGTGACATTTTTGTCTTTCAGATGGCGCCGGCAGCCAATTTAGAATACCGGTCGTCGTCATTAGAGTTTACTCTGGTTTTAAAAAATTTTTCAAAACCATTCCGGTGGCGTTGAAAATGCAATTGAATGAAATCGACACCTCGAACTTAACTTGCAGTTAATTTGGTACCAATTTATGGTCATTCTTGTTGGTTTTCATACTCTCTGCTGGCAGCCATTTTTGAAAATATAATGGCCCTAATTAAGAGTTTTTGTGAAGGTTTCCAAATTTTACAACCACTTCCCAGTGGGTTGTAATGTCAGAATTTAATTGAATAAACACCTTATACTTGCTTTTTTCGCTTGAATCTAATTCCTGGAATGTGACATTTACTTAAATGTTTTTCAAAATGGTCACGTACCGGCGGCCATTTTAGAATAAATTGCTGTCAGCAAGAGTTTCCAGGGTTTGTAATTTTCCACCTTGTAGGGTTTGAAAGTCCTATTCATAATGCAACTCAAATCAAACCTTAAAATTCCTTGACGGAGCAGTGTATACAGGTCTGTAGGAGCACTACTGGACTACTATATATGTGGGATAACTTGCAGACATGGAGTTTTTGGCATGTATTGAAGCATGAAGAGCCTTGTCATAACATTTTTCATGACAATTGAAATGTTGAACATTGCGGGAAATTACTTAGGTGGTTGTGATGAACATGACATAATATTTATGCAACACAAATATTTTTTGGTAAGTAAAATGATGATACATTGTGAGATATATGTATTTTCAGTGTTTTATACACATTTTCTATTGGGATCTTTACAAGGTTCTATTTCCATGTGTTTAAGTGGGGTCAAATAGTCAGGCCAGTTGGGCGAATTGCCAGCAGGGAGTGCCGGATTAATCCTCAGGTAGTCATATCTTGCATATTTTCAGAAAGTCTTGACTATCCCCGTCAAAATTCCATGTGATCCCAGTCCGAACTGGTTTCAACTGGAACCAGTTAAAATCCAGTGATCCCAGTTGCATATCCAGTTGAATCCAGTGAACAGTTGAATTCCGTGATGGAAAATGGAAAATTTTCAACTAGGTTTTTACTGACCAATTGAACTCAGTTAAGACCAGTTACAAACAGTTAAAACAGTCTTGAAACCAGTTAGTTCCGGTTCACGACAAATGGAACAACTTTCAACTGGATAAACTGGAATTTGACCCTGGGTTTCTTGGAGAGGGTTGACTATGGAGGTTACTTACGACAAGTGATCATTAACTTGAACCAAGAATTGGGAACTGAATCAACACTTACGGGGCCACTATTTATTTACCATATTTCAGTTTTCAGTAAAAGTCACCCTACAACAAGCAATTTTGCTTGGAAAATGTATTTATCTCTCAAATCTTTTGCTATTTTTGGATGTTTTAACAATTCTGCCATTGCCGCGGGGCATATACATGGTGCCAGACACCAAAATGTTTCTTGTTGTAAAGGATAATAAGGAAACAGAATTCTTATGCCAAAAAAGGGGCAAGATCTCATTTAAGAAAGGTGTGTTTTTTCCCAAGTTTATTTGCAGGTATTGTGCTGGCAGTATTCCGTTGTCGGAAATGTTTTACCTGTATCCCCGCACCCAACAAATGACCGGTTTTCTATAATACTTATACTATACAGGTCAGGTTCAAGCGGTCGGGATGGCAATGTCACGACGCGTTTGTTTTGTATTTGCCCTAGCTAACTCTGAACAGATTCTAGTAAAGGTCAAGATAACCAGTGCGTGCAGCTATACCATTAAGCCAAAGATTGTTATAAGCCGCCGGGTAATTTAAAGTTCAAAAAATACATGCCATGTACTTGTTTCCCATTAAAGAATTATCATAATAAGTGAGTATACCAATCAACTTTTTAGTGTGAGTATTGAGACGTGTTTACGGTGTACGGGGGACGTGTATAGGCAAATGTTATGTCTCAAAGTATAAAGGACCGTATCACGTGGACACATGCATCTGGTTTCACCATTAGGACTGTCATTAAGGCTGCAGTCGTCTGCAGTTGTATTAGGGGTGAATTGGCAATAGGAGCGTAAAGACATTCTACGTAAGCATGGCAATACCGAGGGGAATATACCAGGGAGTTGCTACATGAGATGTATATGGTCGATTTTCTTGAAAACATGCCCATGAGATAAGACACACTAACTAAAAAAAATATAGTCTCAAAATAAACTAAAATTATTAACCCTTTTACACACCGGGGCAGGAATAATGTTTGCCAACAACACTTCGTACGTTTCGCACAGTATGCACATTTTATACAGCAATTTAAAAAGAAAATAATTATTACCTTATCAAAAGTTAAAGCAACCGATTGCCAACTGACAACGTACCCAGAAACAATTTTTATTTGTCGGTTATTGTACGAAGTTAAAGTGTGAGTAGCTAATTGAAAATTGAGAAATTATGCTCCTATTTGTTTAGTTTAATAGGACGTTAGCCTGGAGTAGGGAATTTTGCATGAAAATTTAGTCCTCATGAATAAAGGAATTATTTAAGGATACCATTGACTTTTTATAAAGATTCCATTTCATGTACACGCACGGATATTCATATTCCATGACTAAATTATGGCTGATATGTAAATAAATAACACAACCATTAAACGTAATATGTCTAAAATTTCTTAGATTAAAAACGGAGGACCCAATCTTTTAAAAAAAAGAAAATTTTGATTAAAAATTTTAATCTATTGAGATTGATATTTCAGGTATTTTGATTAAATTTTAATCTAAACTTACAAATTAGTAACTCAAATAAATTAGGTTTTAACACTCAGAAAATTTAGGAGTTAAACGATAAACAAAATAAACAATAACGTAGTAAACATTTTTGAAATTTTTCACATTCCCATTGATATAGATTATCTCTGAAAGTATTTATTATAATTTTTGTTTTTGTTGGTCGGAAAACTGAGGTCTATCACTCTCTTGATCAATATTAATAGCTTTCTTGTTGTTTGTTGCTTAGAAATGTGATAACCTAATAAGCTTCCTTTAAAAGGTCGTCATTTTTAAGAAAGGTTCACATTTCTTAGACTTTTGTAATAGTCATGTGAGGTTTTTTTTTTGTGAAGAAAACACTATTTTTCAACTACTGCCGCATTTTCACCTTGAAAAAAGATACACCATCAATATCTTATACTTGTTAAGTTTTACACTAACGTAGCCACTGCTTTGGTGATTATACGTAATAAAAATATAGCCTAAAAATACATTGCGAATCCAACCACGAAAAACGTTAAATTCAATTTCTACACGTTCGCAACAAGAACATTGATATTCACCTGAAAATTGAGCTGCTACGTAGTTTTTATTTAAAAAAATACTTTTTATGTTTTTTTTTCAGACATCAATTTTCTCCTTATTTTTTCGATGTTTTGGCGCCAAAATCTCAAAGAAAAGACAACGGAAAGCATGGCAACTATTCTCAACTGCATCTCACGGCTAACAAAATATTACTGTTTTAATTACAATAAAACGTTGCTTTTTTTACTCACCATATCTGGAAATGCACTATTTTCATGAAAAAACTCGACCCTATATCCAGGAGTTATTTAAGCTATTCACGGGCCCGGGTTCTCAGGGGTTTGTTTGGGGTACCCTTGCCCGTGCCAGGGGTTCTTAACGTGACCCTTATCGGGAACCAATTTTCAGTTCAAATAATAACTCCTAACTGAGCAGTTTTGGTGAATAGATACCAAATATTCAGTGAAAAACATGTAACACCTACCCCAACGGGACAAATTTTCCATAAACTTCTATCTCTAAGGGTATACGTTAAAATTAAAAAAATAAAAGAACCTGTATAAAAATACACACTGATTGCATATATGTTAAGAAAAGTACACACTCCCAGCGGGTATTGTCAGAAGCGTAAAGGCGGGGGGGGGGGGGGGTGGGGGTGGTTGTGACATGAGTCACAATCTGAATAAATTTGCACGCTTCTAAAAAGTTAAAACTTGGATCAATTTATTGTGGACGATACCCTTATGTAGCCGCCATTTGTTGCTAGCCCTCTTTTTTTGAACCAGCATGGGTACCCGACAAAATCCAAGAACCCCTCGGGGGCTATTCATTACTAGTTAGTGTTGTATTTTTATTGTGGCGTTTCGTACTTGTGCAGGACTCGTGGTGGGTGCAGGAGGACATATGTGAAACCATTACCAAATATTTTAAAGCCCGGCACTTGTCGTTACATTTCACAAAATATGAAAAAATTCAAATAACTACTTAAACATTGGAACATAATCATGTGAAGGTCCCAGGAAATGCAAATTATAATTGATTGTGGTTTGTTTGTCAAGTCTACAAGGAGGGCAAAGGAAAGCATTCAATATTTGGGTTGGTGAGACATCATTAGTGGGGGACTATTGATTTGTCAGAGAGTAATAGAAAATTCCAGATGAATGCGGTGTGAATCTATCATGCACTGACCTGAAAATCAATAGTTTTCAACTATGATGTCACTGGTAGTGCTTTCTTTTTGTGGCCCTGTTTTTGGAATGAATGCCCCATAAAGATTGGACTAGGTTTATCATCATTTCCTGTGACCCTTTAAGATTGCACACTTTGTTTATAAGAACTATATGTATTATTATAACCATCTATTTCATAAACACGAAGTAGGAATGCCCCAAAAAATTGGATATAGGAAGGAAATAGAGCACATAAAAATTTACAATACCTTGCAGTAAACAAAGAATGCCCCTTAATTTGTTCCAAATATGTAGTAAAATTCTACTATATGGACACATGTCGTCAATTGTCAGCAGGCCGAAGTCTCAGAAACAAAAGGGTATATTGATGTCGCTGAGATATAGTATATTAACCTACTTGCTGAGCCTTTAGCAGCTCGCAAGCGAGATGATTATTCTGCTGGAACATTTTTAAACAGCTCATATTCAAGCATTCACTGGCGTCTAACAGATATATTCTTCTAGAAAATGAGAAAAGAGATTTGAAACGATCTCAATGAACTCGTTGAGGTTGTAATTTTGTTCTTCATCGCGATATGACAAAGCAAAGGTGCCCTGTCAAATCGAGAACAAAATTCCTGTGGGAAATGGACAGCAGCAAAACTAGAAGTGACTGTGGAAATTGATTGCCAATTATTATTGTCTGCAATTAGCTTATTTTTACCAAGAGCTCTTTCAAAGAAATAGACAAGAACCTATTGCAGAATCTGAAAAAGAATCATGTCGCAAGACTACAACGAAGTATCTCGCAGAAACTGAAATTGAGCATGTAGCACGAAACTGCAAAGTAATGTCTTAAATGATACCTATGCACCTACTGTTGTCCAAGTCCATCGGATCACGTCATGGAAACAAATAGGGACATTGTTTTACACTGAGTCAAGGTGAGCGACTACACATACTTATGTAAACATAATGTGTTATTTGAATTAACATTGAAAATGATTTCTCACTTTTCAAAAATAGCAATCGAGCTGGCTGAGACATTGTGTTAGTAATTTAAATTTATCATTTTAGTATAAATTGTGAGTACTATCGTGTTGTATTACAAGGTATAGGCAAATGAAATTGGTTTTGGGGGTACCACACGTAAAAGATAACAAAGTAAAAAGATACAAAATATATTTAAATTGCAATGGAAACATTGTCAAAATTATTAAATGATATGATGTACTAATTACTGCCAAATTACGTTAGTTTGTTTATCAAACACACTGCAAACCCAAAACATTTATGATTGATTATATGTTGTGAATTCCAAGTTCCTTAATGGGGAACATTTTGATCCCCCCCCCCCAAATTTATTTTTTTGCAAATTAACTACATAAAAGGAATGACAAATTGTCACAACTTGTACTTTAACACAATATTGGAATATGGTGAGGTCAGAGCCATCAGGTCATTTCTTTTTCTCTCTGCCTTTGATGACAAAGCCTTTTCTAAAACCCCATCCAGATAAATCAGGACTCACACATGTTGTTTTTAGCATTATTATCATCCCTGGAAGCATTTATTTTGATAGTTGGAGCTGTATCCACCAAATTAACTTACACTCTCACATTCCAGTCTGATGCAATTTGTAAACATGCTTGAATTTGGAAACCATATCGATATACCATCGGACAAATTTCTCATCTAGCTTACTTACCTTAATGGAGGTTGATATAGTGTCAATAGCCACCATCTTTACCTTACGCTGTTTTATGTATCACACAAACCGTGATAAGGTTTACGATAATCATGATGATGATGGCAACTACACAGTCACTCACTTGCAGTAGTGGTGGTTACACACCCCCCCCGGGGGGGGGGGGGTTCTTTACATTGGGAGGAAGTATGGGTATATGCCGCCTATAAGACCCACTGTTTTCAGACTTTTTTTCAGTTCCATTGACCCCCCGTTGTAGGACCATTTAGTTCCAGAGGACACTATTTTCAGGCCTCTAAAAGCCATTTTTACCAACATGTTCGTCGAAACACCTCAAAGTAGGGAAACTTGTGGGAAATCTCACACCATTATCTGAAAATCTTTGAAAACCTAGTCGGAGACCCAAATTTTGGCCTCAAATCAGCGCAGGAGCCTCAATTTTTGAAATACGGGCGGCACATACCTACCCCACAAACAAAATCGAGGAACCCTCCTAACCCATCCCCGGGGGGTGGGGTACCACGGTTCCTCCACGTACTCACAATGGCAAATTATATGTCAATTACAATTACATGTATGTGAATCTTATGTTCGGGGCTCCCACATAACTTGAACGAAGAACAACCTATGTTATGAAAAAATTTAGAATGCATACTGGTGCTTGATCTATAATAACCCTATACTCTCTAAATAGTGTGCAGGACTCCCGCTGCGCCGCACTGGCCGTGGACGGGCACACGTATATGTGTATGGCTCAGAGCGGGTGACACAGATTATGTGGGTTTTGGTGAGGACGCGAACCACAGTTGTCTTTTTAGGAGCCGAAATGAAGCACAAGAGGGGGGGCCTTGCGACTGGCTTCAACTTTAAGATGGTTTATAACAATTCGCTCAAGCTACATCACTTACACCCACTTCCCCGGTGTCCCTGGGAAAATAGATGGAAAAGTAAAAGTATTAGAAAACGTGTTAATACACTTCAAAAAAAACTAGCCTTAAAATATACTACTTCTGTTACAAAGTTGTACCTCTATGTTGAAGGCCTAGTGATGTTGGAAAAATTTCCTAAGTTTTCATGGTCAAAATTGAAATTTGACAAGGGCTCCCGCGCTACCCGCTGGGGAGAATCCGTGCTAAGCATGATAATGGGTTAGCATTATCATGATCATACATTAACAAAGATACATGTATATACAATCTACAATAAACTAGGGACATTATATAATGGAAACATTTGAACCAGTCTAATAAACTTACCTTCGTGAACTGGATCCCCAGTACACGACGCTATTTGTGGACACCACTACAATCAATGTCCTGTTAAAACGCTGACGGCTATTATGGGCACGACCATCCTTGTTTCTGGGCACGACCATTTTCACTGCCCGGCGAGTGATGCTATCTATAGGCACGCCCACCCTCACTGCACCTCGGTATGGCGCTGCCGTCTCTGGGCACGACCATTTTCAATCCCCGGCGAGTGACGCTATCGATAGGCACGACCATCTGTCTCTGGGCACGACCATTTCAATGCCCGGGAGTGACGCTACTCATAGGCACGACCATTTCAATGCCGGCGGCGAGTGACGTTATCTATAGGCACGACCAACCTCAATGCCTCGGTGTATGGCGGCGCCTTTTGTCTCTGGGCACGACCATTTTCAATGCCCGACGAGTGACGCTGCGTTGTAACTATTACGTGCGATGATAAGGGGTCGTGTTTCTATGACTTAACTTAAGGGGAACATTTAACATATTTTACAACCTGGGAGTGGTGTGAAATTCACCCACCTTACTTGACCATACATTACCAGTTCAAAACATCTGCATGGCCATTCCATATACTGAGAAGGAGTGATCGACACAACATCTCTCTACAGCTAATCAAACTACATGTGTCTATACTACTGACCGTATAACGAACTATCTTAAATGGGGACTACCGATAATATAAGTGGAGTAAGGGTGTGCAGTGTGAGAGTATGTATAAGGGTGGGCATGTAAGAGTGGTGTATGTGTAAGTGTGCAAGTGTGGGTGTGTATGAGGGTGTGTATGAGTGGGTGTGTGAAAGGATGGGGGTGTGTATTGTGGGTGGGTTGGAAGTTATGAGAGGGTTGTGTATGTGTGGGTATGATTGTGTGTGACCGTCGTTTGTGTATGTGTGTGGGGTGTGGATGTATGAGGGTGTGTTGTAGTGATGGGTGTGTGCATGTACGAGGGTGGTATGTGTGGGTGTGTTGGATGTATGAGGGTGTGAATGTGTGGGATGTGGGGATGTATGAGGGGGTGTATGTGTGGGTGGGGGGGGGTATGAGGGGTGTGTATGTGGGGGTGTGTGAACGTATGAGGGGTGTAGGTTGGGGGTGTGTGGGGGAGTGGATGAGGGCTGTGTATGTGTGGGTGGTGGGTTGTATGCGGGTGTGGATGTGTGGGGTGTGTGAAAGTATGAGGGTGTGTATGCATGGGTGTGGGTGTAGGAGAGGGATGTGTGGGTGTGTGAGTGTATGGGGTATGGTGGGTGTGTTGTGAATGTATGAGGGTGTGTAGTTGTGGGGTGTGTGGACGACTGAGGGTGTGTATGTGGGACACCTAATATAACACAGGTTCCTAAAACTAACGAAAGAGAGTGTCGGCGGCCGAGGGCCGAACGATGAACTATACTGACGATCCGCGCATGCGACCCTCTGACTTCAATAGATTAAAATAATAATAATAATAAAAAATATCCCCAGTAATAAAATCCCATATCAAGCTGGTATACACAATTCCTACTCATGTAATTGCGCCTCTAGCTTATCTGCAAAAACATGAGCTTTTAACTCATGGCACTAACAGTATTCAAAACAAATATAACTTTATGTATGTAGCCAGAATACTGCACTTTTAATCACTCTAATTTAATAATATTAAAGACACTATCAGTGATTTGATAAATCAGAAAATCGAAAAAATCATCAAAAATCAGATTTTTGAATGTTTGTAACAAGTATAGGTATCCTAACACACCCTGCAAATGATAGGACCAAAAGCAACCTAATAAGGGCAAAATCGGAAATTTTAGTCATTATTGTCCGTTCGGACACTTACTACAACACGTAATTGAATGGAGATCCGTATCTTTGAAAACTGCCGATTACTTCCTTTTCTGTTGAAAAGGTAACTTATGAGAATGTCAGAGACTTATTCTTCACTTTTGAACTAATTTCAAATATTTTCACTCTTTCGGATAAATCACTGATAGTGTCTTTAATCAAATGAATCTCAGTTGCTCTACTTTCAAAGCTAGCACTATGCATTAAAATGTGAACAATGAATAAACCAGCACCACTTTTTAACATTAAATTCAAATTGATTACCAAAATATTTTTTATCTCATAAAATGACAATCATTCACACGAATTGATCAAACAACGTTACTCATGTACCATATGACAATCTGATATAATAAATCGAATACTCCTACACACAGCACTGCGCATGCGTGCACCTAATATGCAAATTACTTGCGCGCAATACATGAAGAACAAGAAAATGGCGCTAAAAGGATTCAGCACAACATGTATATACAGCGGTACTGAATACGCATGGCAGTTTGAGACCTAAGTTTTTAATCTCAAAGTTATTCGAAAATGCGAACATTACAGACAAAACTAATTATATCATGCAAATCTACACATCCTAGCGGTCCTAATCATAAACTTGATTCGAAAGATTGAAGTCAAAATAATTATAAGAAAATACTTGTGATAAACCTCAGCTTTCGCAATCGGAAAACAACAACATTTTGCCTAATGTAATATACGCGTACACAGCATTTTGACATGATTTGCATTCAAACAACAACTTACACTACAGATTTAAAATTGTCAACTGCACCCGATATAAATTGAATATTACAAAAAGAAGCTCACCATGGCAATCTAGACACTCTAGCGGACAATATATAATTTGATTGTGACATGAATCGAACAATTTAGATACTAAATA
>JAMKCH010049155.1:0-30887 GCA_023653785.1 Ophioderma brevispina | reverse complement strand
ACAAGGTGCGCAAAATCAAAAAGTCTGATCAATACGAAAAACACAATAGGCGAAAAAGCAAAATACCAGACCATTCCATCATTACCAAATTAAAGGACTGTTCTTTATTTTTAAAGGGCCATTGCATCAGTTACCAATTAGCCATTCCCTTCAGGGTCATCCCAAACCGGGCTACAAAGTAGCACCGGTCACAACCCACCAAACCACAGGTTGCACGAATCCACACGGCGGTGACCGCTCTTGTTTTAAAGAAAACATTTGGAAAATCACGCCTCCACTTACCATTCAAACTTGCCGCCAGTAAAAACAGGAAACGGAAGTGTTGCTACCTCACCTACCCATTGCATTTTGGGAGTGCGAGTTGCCAAACGCGTATAATTTTTCACCTACTGCATGTCACAAAATGTGTATCGATGTTGCCATGTGTCACAAGCCTCTGGGCTCTTCCAGTGTATAATAAAAATCGGCCTGATAATGCCAATTTTCGCTGGTAACAAATAACAAAAACGAACGAGTTGTCGGACCATTGAGCAAGTATAATGTTTCTCGACTCGCCGAGGTCAAATTCCCATTGTGCAAACAATATTAGAACTTCGGAGTGTTGTGCATTACTACTGTGTTAAAAAGGTCACACATGTCTTAGCAACTACGCACAAAGCGAGACTCACGTGGCAACGCTATCATGACGCCATTTGGGAAAAGGAAAAATATTTTATTATGATCTTTGCATTGCTAAACTATCTCAACAAACTAAATGCCTGACGATGTTCATGGATGTCTAGGATCATTTTATATTCGATGATGCCCTGGGGAAATCAACGACAGAGTGTAATTTTCGGGGTAATTTTCCATAGGGCTGTCATGGGCTTTGGCGGTAACTAATACCAACAGTATGCTGTAAATTACGCTGGTGCCCTGTGCCTTGGGTTTCGCTTTATGGCTCAGTGGTGAGACACCAGAGTCGCAAGGAACCAACGTAGCTGTTAATCCAAATGTGATCAATTGCGCAAGCAAGTGGATTACGAGTCCACCACCAAGCATGTTGAAATGGCGTATTGTCGCCCAATTTTCCTTCGACAATCGAATATATATACGTCAACTTTTATCAGTTACAGCTACATTTTTATATTTTATACAACAGCACAAAAATCAAATGAACCGTGACGTCCGTGATGTAATGTGATCGATCGATCGATCTACAATGGTAATTTAATACCTTGTTCAATACAAAGGACATTCACCTATTTGCTGGACCATTGCTCTCACTTATTGATGATACTAAAAGAGCAAACATACGTGATTGTAAACATGGTAAAGAGTGACTGTTTACAGGAAAAGACAAAAGTATATTTGACAAGTTAAATAATATAGGACTATAATATAATATATTCCATGCATTTCTCCTGTGTCTTGTATTTAAACAAAAAAAAATAAACCGACCAACCCTCCCGATTTTCAAATTCAGGCCAAAAGGGCAAACAAACGTATTTTTTAGGCCTTACTGTTTGTACATTATACTAGTACAGGGATTTCAGGGACCCGGAGTTCCGAGTCTGTGACGCTTGACTTTTCATTTTGACCCGCGAGAAAACATTGTTGAGAGTATTTTGACCGCGGATGGACCTTTTTGAACATATAATCTTAAGCGTCAGCCGAAGTCGGCGTTCCTTTCCCAATACTCTAAGTTCCCGTAGTCACAAGTCATTTGACCCCGGCAGATTTGTGAACTATATATCATCTTTAGTGTCAGCCGAAGTCCCGCCGAAGTCGGATTTCCTTTCCCAATGCCTGCTGGGGTCTTTGCATTCATATCTCTCAAGAGTCAAGCAGCGTATTCTGTATTGTTTAAGTCGCAAGTCATAAGTAGCCATCACATTATTACCTGGACAAATATAGGTGATCCCAATTAAATTCTATTGTTGATCTGCTTGACTGCACAAGTACAGTCTTAAGGTCATTACATAGTGTCATGCCGCTTACCGCTTTGCCGCTCTGATGATGAAATTTACGTCACTACGCAATCATGTCAGAATCGCTAGCGGTGACCCAAGCGGCAAAGCGTCAAGCCGATAAATCGATCTCCCTGCCGCTCGGGCTGCCGCTTTTCCCAAAGCGGCAAATCGCATTGAGTTGACTTGAGTTCAACTTTAGAGCGGTGCCGCTCGATGACGTAGTACAAGCGATAGCGCCGCTTGACTAAAATAGCTCAATCCTGCAAGCGGCGTACACCAAGCGGCTTGCCGCTGAGCGGCATGACACTATGTAATGACCTTTAACGTCAATTACGATAATGCATCGTAAGCTATTGTTCCGTCATAGAATAGATAGAGCTACTGATCACCTTTCCCGACTGAAACAATCAAGTGTGAAGATGCTGTTTAATAACAGTTCATTGGATTAAATTAAGAGGTACTAGTACAAGGAATACAAAACATCCCTAACAAATGACCGACCTTACGATTGAATTTAATTCTATTGTTGGTCTGCTTGACTGCACACGTACATGAGAGAGAAAGATTGCTATTATTGATTTGGGCGAGTGCACATGTACTAGCACTAGTGGCTGCGAAAGTGTGAAGATCAATCACTCCACAATATGAGCTGAACCCTATCGGACACATGTCATCTTCTACCACTGGGATAATTTACATTGGGCAATGAATATCACATAATGGAAAACAGTGACTTTCCAGCACCTCTGAGCATCTCTAGTAGCCCCGCCATGTCGTGACTCAGTGCCATGCATGGACAGGACCCCGCTTCATTTGATTACATCATCATTACAATTTTTTTTTATCCACGACCCTTGATGTCCCCCTCTTGGTAACCTCTTAACTTTGGCTAGTATTTGGCTAAACCACCCCCCCCCCGTGGGAAACAACTGTTCCTGAAATGAATTGAAAGTTTCTTTTGACAAACAAGTAGAGTTTTTCTACTAGATTGGTTGACGGTTTATACGGCTAACAGTGGGAGGGTTTCTAACAAGAACATTTTGTCCCATATTGGGGTGGGTTTGTCTGGAAGGGAGCAGACGGACATTTTCCTGATAGTCCTACAAAGAGACCCGTTTGGAATTTTACTTTACATTTTGTTTCCTGTGTAGTCCTTTGAGTGGGGGTGGGTATGGATAAAAAGTTTTACAACTCGGGGACTCGGGAGAAGCGGGGGGGGGGGAAGGCATGGTCATTTTATGGTAGTCCTACTGAAGGGATACTATTCTTGTTTTTTTCACCTGCACTGTAAAGTTAACTTTAAACTGGTAGTCTATGATTTGGGTGGTTATGACGCGTAAAGTAGTCCTGCATCATTTGTTTTCCCCATTAAAGGGTCCTTCCTTCATTTACCAATTAAAGGGTCATTCCTTCATCTTACCAATTAAAGGGTCACCTTTCCAAATTTACCAATTAAGGTTCATTCCTTCCTTTCCTTCATTTACTCAATTAAAGGGTCCATTCCTTCTTTACCAATTAAAGGGTCATGCCTTCATTTCCAGTTACAGGGTCAGCCTTGCATTTACCAATTAAAGGGTCATGCCTGCATTTTACCATTAGAGGGCCATCCTCATTTACTATTAAAGGGTCTCCTTAATTTAGCCAATTAAGGTCATTCCTGTCATTTTACTACAATTCAAGGGTCATTCTTCATTTTACCATTAAGGGTCATTCCTTCATTTTACAATTAAAGGGTCAGTTCCTTCCTTTACCATTAAGGGTATTCATTTATTTACAGGGTCATTCCTTCATATTCCGAGGGCCATTCCTTCATTTACCATTAAAGGGTTGTTCCTTAATTTACCAAAAGGGTCATTCATGTAGCATTAAAGGGTCATTCCTTGGTTTACAAACTTAAGCTTTCATTCATTACCATTAAAGGGTCATCCTTCAGTTAACCAGCCCAATTCGGCGGAGTCTGCGAGAACAATTCAGTTCTCGCAAAAGGACCTTTGGCGAGAACCTTGAGAACCTTCAATTCGCGCGTTTTAGGTTCTCAGAAGGAGTTTGCGAGAACCTAACAAAACCCTGCTCAATTATATTAAATAAGAACTGGGCGTGACTAGTCTTAAATACACTAAAAGGAACTCATTCCGCGATAAACCCCTGGATAGGATGTTTATTTAATAATACTTTTTCACTCTTTTCCAAAATTTCATTGATTATTTATCGTATACATATCAATTGGGATAATATATCTTTTTTTGCTAAATTGCATATTGTTTGCCTGATGAAGATTGCTGGAAATGACATTACTTACACATGAAATCAAGTGTCTTTGTAATGTTTTTTATCTATGCACCGGAGTTCGTGAAAAAAATCGCGAATTTTTGGGTCTATCACGATGTTGTTGGTCCATCGCGAATTTTTCCTATTTTTACAAAAACACCTTTTTAATGTTAATTTGCCAATAAACAAACCAACTGAGTTAGTAAATCATTTTATGCAAACTCCACGAGCGAAAATTGATGAACTCACCAACTTTCATAAGGGCAAAAATATAGTCCAAATGTATGTATAAGAATCCTAGTTTTAGAACCCTACCTCTAACCTTGATTCGTTGAACACACCTATTTTCCATTGAAGCGTCATGATATAGTTGCGCTTCGGTGCATTACCGAAAATTTGACGCATGCATCAAAGCATCAACGCGCGGTATCGGGTTCTTTGTTCCTATTGGTTTATTTCATGGATAATCTCTTCGAATTAAACAAATTCGGACTTCGTAGTAAATTGAGAGATGAAATAACAACTTCATACACTGGACACTTAATTCGGGGCAGAGTGGAAACCCCTTCCGTACTCCGGGGCCGGGAGTCCCCATGCCCACTGGGAATTGTTTCCCACGTGCGAAAGTAAATCATATTCTCGGTTATGTACATGATGTATGCGAAAGGCCTAGCCCAGGCAGTGCCATCTACATCTGAATTCACATATTTTATTCTAGATAAAGGGAAAAATACAGGGTATAATGATGTGCTCTCTCGACATTTTTCAGCAGAGGAAAAAGTAAGACTAGGATTTAACTTTGGATTTTTGAGCAATGTTTTTGCAAAAACTGTTTTCGTGTTTCGCGTTGACTAGCAGGCAAACATTAGGAAACGCATTTTCGCGTTTTGACTTTAAAATCGGGCATTTTTCGTGCATTTCAAATAACCGTCCGCGCATTTTTGCCGTTAATCGCGCAAAACCCGGTGCCTATGTTATCGTTTGATTATTGGGTTGATTTGGCACCCATTTGCGCAACCCGTTTGGTTCTCGCAAGTGTAATTTTTGGGCGAACCTTCAGCCGAACGCGTTCGCGGGTTCGCGTCGAAATTTCCGGCCCTGTTTAACATTCGTTACCACTTAAAGGGTCATTCATTTCAATTAAAGGGTCATTCATTTATTTACCATTAAAGGGTCATCCTTCATTTTACCAATTAAAGGGTCATTCCTTGCCAATTAAAGGGTCTACATTTACGAATTAAAGGGTCTTCCATCATTTATGATTAGGTATGCCATTGTTACAAGTTCAAGGCTTAATGATAAATAGTAAGCCTTGGTAAGCACAGGCTTTGGCTCCGTGTAAAGCCGCGTTAAAATTGATAAAATTTTGACACTTCAATTTTCCAATAAATGCAATTTTTGACCCTTCATTTTTCATTTTGACTCTTGACAAATTTGACCTCAAGGGTTCTTTGACTCTTGGGGAAAAATGAGTGAAATTACTGTGAGTAATTTAATCAACTGTGTTAGTAGTTTTGTTTTGTTTCTTCTTTCCCTGTTAAAGTTAATTGGTTTAACTTTTTTTGTGGTGGCTTGATGAATTGAATGCCATAAGTTATGAATAAATTTAGATCCCCTCTGATGATTCCTAGCATCGCTATACTGGGTTGCTCTTCATAAATACCCAGATCGATCGATCACATTACATGCACGGACGGCCCCTAGTCAAATACCTGATGATCGCTAATTGGTTTATGGTTTGACTGCAGTACTGACTGGAGACCGTATGTTAACAAAGGGACGTCCCCCAGATAGGTATGCCCAACTGGTGCTACATTGAGGGGCACTATACAACCCCAACAAGTTGTGACCCAATGAAAAAGCCTGTGAAAAAGGTGCTTCGGGCAAGTTGTAAACTAAATTGTATTTTAATATTTCTCCATGTCCTCAATTCCAAAATCCAACTGCAAGAGTTCACCCACCCTGAAGCGCTTTTATTGTAATTAGGGGGGGAGCCCCCCCCCCCCCCAAAACAACCGTTTAACATTACTGTGGAGCCCCCCTTTGTAAACAGCGCCCCCCCAAGCTTTTGGCCTCCTTTACCCCTTTGTTTTTTTGTGTCCCATTTTATTTTTTCATTCACACCATAGCCCTAGCCATTGTGGTCAACAATTTTTAAGCAAATCCAGTGGCCGAACATTTGCTCATAACATTGGCGTAGTTACCAACCAAAATTTCCAAGGTTGACCACTCAAGTTTTTAGCCATGGACCAATTTCTTTTCAATAAATATTTTCAACTAAAAAATCCAACTTCAAATTATTGTATCCTACCTCCCGCTCTTTGAACGTTTTGTCAACTGTCATGAACTCAATCGGCAAGGTTGAACACTACTTGAATTTTTCGAATCGAATAGCTGCCGGCTGTCTTAACGGATATCGGATTCTTGTCGTCTGCTCCAATTTTCACACCGAGAATGAGGTAAAGACGCCACACTCGGCGGCGCCTTATTTGCGCTCTGCCTGGTACGAAATCAGGCAACCCGCCGAATGTGGCGTCCTTACCTCATTAACGGTGAAATTGGCAGCAGACGCCAAGAATCCGTTAAGACAGCGGGCAGCTATTTCGAAATTCGAAGTAGTGTTCAACTTTGCATATTTCATTGAAAGTTTGTTATATTATCATTAAAAACTGCTTTAATATGTAATGTAACCATTATTCTACCAGAGGCTTGCCATCATGGTCGATCCGAGCGGTTGTTCTATTTCAAAATCTGAGGTTGAAAAGTGACTTGATTCTGTTACCGAAGGACGATGGCCTAAAAAGTACTAGACTTGCATTGTATCGCCAGTTTTATTTCTATAATTTCCTCGAAAATGTGGAAATACGTCCGAGACGATGGTAATTTGCGAATGGGATTCATAGAGGGACATTATTCCTAACCACTTATAATGTTCATGATCGCTTCAAAAGCATCCAACTGGTTCCTCAACAAACGTTTTTTGGTTTCTTTCATGTCGATGTGCTGTACGTTGGTTTAAAATAAAATGGCCGTCGGGTGCTTTACCTCTTGTGAAATTTCTGGCAACCGTATGTTCACACGGACTGACCGCAGCCGCCTGGTTGGGGCGGAACGTGAAGTTTTTGGTGCATGAATCACTGCTTGGGCACAGTGATTCACGATGTCGATTGAAACAAAATACGACGTCATCTGATATATGAGCATAGATTAGCGATCATATCACAATATTTAGGCTATCAAACTGATTTTTCTAAAGCCGAAAGAAAATGTTTTAAGTAAGTTTGCCTCATTGGCGGGAAACGTTGAACAAAAGTCAGATGAGTTTTTATAGTTGTGTGTATGTGTGTAATATTATTATGTATGCGTGTGTGTGTTTATGTATGGTGTGTGTGTTTTGTGTGTTGTGTGTGTGCGTGTGTGTGTGTGTGAGGGTGGTGTGTGTGTAAGTAATATAAATATAGGAGTAAACCTGTGATGTTCTTTCCCCATCAAAAACGAACGGACTATTTAATGAGGGCGGACTCCCGCCCCCCAAAACTTCCAGGACTATAAATTCGAGAGAACTTCCGAAAGAAACACCTACTTCACTACGTGTACCCCCACCCCTCTTTCAGACCCTGCGCCTAGCTAGACCCAGGCCTTGCACTGCTGTGGTAGTCCCGTTTACTTCTACTTTGGGCTCCGTTGGCGCAGAAACCCGTGACAATAGCTCAACCCTCTTTTTTACTCACCGATTTTTTCATTGATTTTGTGCGGTTGTCTAAAAATATAAAATGGTACTGTAAGCTGATAAATTTGACGTATCTCGAAGAAAATGGCGACAATCGCCGTTTAATTCAACCATGCTGTTGTGGTGTAACAAGGCAAGAGAAGATCTTGATCACTCCCCCCGGCCCCCTCGCATAAATTGTGCATCGTAAACCATTTGGGGGCCGAGGGGAGTGATCAGATAATCTTATTCGTATTCCACTTGGCTTGCGCAATTGATCACATTTGCCTTTACAGCTACGCTGGTTCCTTGCGACATGGTGTCCTCACCACTGAGCCAATAACTGAACCCAAGGCAACAGGGCCACCACGTAATTTACAAACATCTGTTGGTAATTAGTTACCAGCCGCCAACCCTGAAAGCCGTATGGCAAATTACCCCGTAATTTACACTCTGTCGTCTGATTCCCAAGGCATCATCGATATAAAATGATCCAGACTTTATGAACATCGTCAGGCAATTTAGTTTTGTTGAATGTTAAGCAATGCAAAGATCATAATACAATATTTTCCTTTCTCCCAAATCGTCACGATAGCGTTGCCACTTGGGTCCGCTGTGTGGGTAGTTGCTATACACGTGTGCTTTTGTAACACAGTATAATGCACACACTTCCGAAAGTTCTAATTTGTTTGCACATGGGAAATTGACCTCGGCGAGTCGAAACTTATACTTTCTCAATGGCCACAACTCGTTCGTTTTTTTTTTTTGTTCTGTTACCAGCGAAAATTGCATTGTCCGGCCGATTTAATTATACACGGAGACCCAGAGGCTTGTTTGTTACACATGGCAATATCGATACACATTTTGTGCCATGCATAGGTGAAAAATTTATACCGCGTTGGGCCTCGGCACTCCCAAGAATGCAATGGGTAGGGGGAGGTACAAACACTTCTGCTCCTGTTTTTACTGGCGGCAAGCAGGGGTGCAAAAGTGCGTGGAGCCTGGAGCGCCGCTCACAGAATGAAGCTCAAATTCGAGAAATGAAGACAACGTGTACAAAATTAAAAGCGTAAAAATCTTGATTAAAAAAAAAGAAAGAGGTAAACTGGAATTAGGGAAGGGGGGGGAAAAGAAATAAAGATGGAGAAAAGTGGAAATGGCAATAGTTTCGTCTTAGTAACCATTTCGCAGGTGAAAACCAGGAAATGTGATAAAAAGAAACCTCCAGGTGGAAATTATGGAAAAACACCTTGTAGAAATGTGAGGAAAAGTATTGTGAGCACTTTAAGAACACAACCTTATAGAATATGGGCAAAGAACCTAGGAGGATGTCTGAAAAAGTTAGGATGAGTATGAGGAAAACAAAAGTATGAGGAACAAAACATGCGAAATGAGGGGGAAATTAGCACAAATGTGAGGAAAAGAAACCAAGGAGAATGTGGGAAAGCAACAAATGACGAAATTTAGAAATGAATCTAGCTAAAATGGTGCAGAAAATAAATCCAGGAAATTGGACAAGAAACCTAGGATAATTATGTGAGGAAAAGAAACCTAAACTAAATTAGGAAAATAAACTGAGGACAATCCTGAAGAAACAAACCTAAGGATATGAGAAAAGAAATTGAAGTGGTTTGTAAACATGTGGATATTGGATATCCAGAACAAGTGCATGATGTGGGTGCAAAATACTAGAATGCAATTAATGTTCTCAAATAAGTCAGTCCAGGCTGAGGATCTAACTCGATGGTTTAAAATTAATGCATAAAAAATAAAGAGAATAGAAGAATCGATGAATAATGTGATGAATAAAGTGTTTGTGAACAATGAATTGTGCAAGCTAAAGTAAATAACACTCATATCTAGGGAAAAAATAACAAATCTAAGGAAATAAAGATGGAAAGAAGTAAACGGACCCAAAAATGATCACATTGGCCTTTGAAAGCTAAACCTTAAAGGCTGACCAGAAGATTCCCGATGAGGCGCACTAAATTTTCAACAAAACTGTTTTTTTCATAACATATGCTTTGGCCCCATATACTATCACTGTGGAATAACTAGCGCAATCGAATACTTATTGAACTTCACAGCTTGTTTTATAAATTCCGGATCCTGATTGTTGTTATACATGGTATGGCCGGTATACGGTGCTCCTGTTTACTGCATGAAAAAAACGAAAATCCAATCATCTCTAAATTTTGCAATTAAGAATATATTAATACGACTCATAAACTTTATATTCGAATTCGCTGAGTCAACCTTTAATCTAGGCAGCAGGCACCTTTAAGAATCAACCAAACACTTTCGTAGAAGAAAGACAAAGAAGAACTAGAACTATAAATTTTCATATAATGTAGTTTTGAGGAAATATAAGAGGGCTGCCAACTATGATATCAATCAAATCAAGCTCAAGTCACAAGCTTCACAACACAGGGTGAGGACATTATAGATTGAGGTCAACCAATCTTTGATGGTCCTCCATTTTTGATGAATCAAGGAGGTGAAGTGGTACCGTAGGACATATCAGACCAAAACGTTTTTAATACTTATTCTTCAAAATGGTCAATCATCTTGAAAGGTTTCGAATAGCGTAACCTTTGGGAACTAACCGTTTGTATACGTTTGTACACATAATTCAGTAGCATTAGAGGCGGCCTTCCAAATGTATGCAAGTGATCGGAAATCATCTAAACACCAACAAGGCCTATTAGGCTTGTTTCGACTCATTTAAAAATACATGTTTCAATGCTAATTTGAATGTTGCCCAGGGAAAATGAAGACTTTTTAACATTTTTGAAGCCAAAATTGACATGATAATTTTTAGTCGCTGACTTCGTCGCCGTTAGTTCTCAAGATTAAAAGCCAAAAACTTCCGGCCTCGTTCTCACCTGTTTGACCCCAGCAAAGTGTCTCTTATTTTTATAGCACTTTAAGCACTAGCTACACAGTTTTAAAACACAAGATATAAGTAGGGGGACATGCAAGCTTTGCCCTGTTAAAAAAAATCAGAAATTTTAAAAATAAATTTTTTACATATAGGCCTACAAAGGTCTTGAGTTGTATTTTATAGAGCCCCTAGTATGTTTTAACCCATAGAAAGACGTGTAAAACTAAACTCCGATTTTTTATAAAATACTATTTGCCCGCAATGAACTTCATCAATTAGCTATAGTGAAATAAATCATCCAAATTTAGTTTTTGTCAACAGATGTGTGTCGCCATTGAGACTTTATTGCTTAATTCCTCATTCTTCATCTCACAACAAATGAATGCATTCAAACCGCTGTGTTCTTCCTGGCCCCCTGCGGGACTCTGCCCGGCAGCCCTCACAGCCCGGGCCGGGAGGCGGCCCCTTCACCCCAACCTGGTGTCCTTATGGAATTACCTTGGTTTGCCGGACCCTCGAAAATCCTGCATAAACTAATGTTATGAAAACAAACACAATACATACTCATGTGGGTTACTTTCTAACTTTCACATGCTTTTATGTCTCGTTAAGAAAGGGGAGGAAGATGAGAGAGAATGATCGGTCTCATTGAGAATGGATCCCCACAATCTTGCTCCGAGGTAGCTTGGCCGGCGGAACGCTGATCATCCATCCAACTGTACAACGTGAAACTAGGCACAAGTTACTTACTCTAATATTGTTCCCAGCGCCAAATGAAGAAGCAAAAATCCCTCTTGTAGATAAATAATTATTTTTGTAATATTAAGTTTTTTTTTCTGTGAAAGATGTGTGAAATATTCTTAAAATAATCGTAATGTCGAGGCCTGAATCTTCGTGTTCTGCGTATTCACTTCCTGGGCGCCGCCATCTTGCTGGAGGTCATCTATCCCAGCAACCTTTACAGCTTCATATTTCTCTTCCGGATGACCCGTTATCACCAAACGTCATGTGCTTGGCATGTGTGAAGGCTAAGCTTTTTGACAAACACAGGTTTCGATACTCTACTCTGGCACAAGTTTTGACCGTGAATACAGACAGTGCGTCAAAATCAGTAAGTTTCCTCCTTGCTTTTTGTTTTGGGTTGTAAACTGTAGTAGACTGTATTATGTATATAGAAAACCTATATAAAACCGATATTGGTTAAACTAGAGACTTTTTACATAAGTTTCAACCTCTTTCACTGAAACAGAGCTCGCGATAGGTCGCGATAGGGATTTCCCCAATATCAGCTTTTTGCCCCGGATTCGTGATGCGTGTATTGGTGATTCGGCATTATCGCTGTACAATTAAGTAAGTTATACTATTTCGATTTGACATTGTAACCATTTTAACATAACTTAAAAATGCTTCCAACCGAAATTACCCAATAAATTAAAATCATTAATGTTTCAAGCTCAGCATGATCCTGTGTGTGCGTATATGGGGGTGGGGTGTTGCCGGCTGTTGCCTGGCTCCACCCTGGGTCTTCATCCTGTTTATTACTGGTTTCTTGTATTTATTAAATTCATTGAGGCCTTTCTTAGCTGAAAATTCTGATTAGGTTTTTTTTTGCTGAACAGGTATATAATTTTTAAATGTATAATTAAATGTAATTTCGGCATATTTATATTTTTTTTTGTTTTAACTAATAAAATTATTTTATTTAGACAGGGATAGATTTTATATATATGTTCCCTGTCTTCGTTTTAAGTTAACCTGCAATGTCTTCTACAAGTCCAAGGCCCCAACTAGCAATAGAGGGGGGAACACCATCACCGGGTTCCTCTACTTGGACTTCAGATATAACATGCATCCCCTCATCGCCAGCAGGCTACACCGGGACACTCAACAAGCACGTACATCAGAACAAGTAAGCAAAGAGTCATAACCTCCTCACATGATGACTCTGATGAACGTGCATCCCATCAAACGTCCAATCACTGACTGGCCACGAGGATTTGAGGACATCTGAGCGATCGTTCGCTTCTGATTGCATGTAAAATCTAATTTTAAGACTTTGTGCACTCCATTTAGCAGTCTGTTTTACATAAGTTATATATCAATGACATGAAGATAAGCTCAAAAATGTGGGGTAATTAAGATTATGAAGAATTTTTATAAAAGAATATAAATAAAAACTTTTCATAATATATCACATGAACTTTAATTGATGATTTCAAAATTCTGTCTTTTTTTGTTTTTGTTTTGTGTGTTTTTTTTTTTTTAAAAAAAAAAAAACACTTAACTTTTTAAATAGTTAATGAAAATCTGAAATATATTTATATTTTGTTGTAACTCCTAAAATTAATACGGACCAGACCCCATTAGCACAGCCGCTGCTACCTCTGTAAAGAGAAAGTTCGAAATTGGTTGGATGAAAATCCCCTGACTCCAAGACCAACTGGGTGCATGGTCTTGGCGGTTCGGATACTTCTGAGCTTGTGCTTGGCAATCTCTCTCGCTGCATGACTAGTGATTCATCACATTGAAGAGGACAACCGATACAGTAATTCCTCATTACATTAAGTGTCGCTATTTTTGTGTTGCTGAGAGTGAATCTTGATTGTATTAACCGTTAACTTTGAAATGCAGCGGTGTGTGCCAGAGGGCGGGCAAGCAGTTGTGGAATGATATATCATGCAAAATTTCATGATCCTTGGAAAATCATGTATGGTTCAACACCTGTTTGTTTTACCAATTTTAATGCCTAAGCATCAAAAAATTACTCTACAGCACTGTTACATTCTAGCTAAAACAACCGAGTTGGCTCATTTATTCCACTGTACTAAAATATATATTGCTTTACAGGGAAAACTAATATTAATCAAGTTAATAACCATTGCACCTTTTGTTTTGTTTTTGCTCCTTTCCTTTGCTTTGATTTTAAAGGCCCCGCACAACTGATGAACTCGACCTTCAGCGGGTTTTGCAAGAAAATTAAGGACTTAAAGCGGTTGATAAAGTAGACGAATTAACTAAGCAACTTGAGGTTTGCAAAGAAACCGCAACAAGCAGTAGCAAACTAGTAGTAACAATGAAGAACAAAGAAGTCTTGTAGCAAAATTCCCAAAATGAATGAAAATGAATTGTGAACTTTGTTATTGCCCAACACGATGTGGATGCGATGGAAAAGGCTAGTAGACAGCATTACAGGAAGCGGTTTCCAATTGAAAAAAAAACCTGCTGACCTGAAAAAAAATAAGAGATCACCTGGAGTAAACAGAACAAATCGATAACCTGTTAGAGCAAGAATTTGCCTTCCCCCAAAAAGGAGCACCACGTCCTGCTCCAGCAGAGGGTAGAAACTTCTACATCTACATCCCACCACAGACTGCAATGGATAGGCTCGCCCGTTGGTTCTTGCAGAATGAAAACAGAAATTACAAGCAAGATTGGCAACAAAAAATGCTTGAGTTGCAAAGGACATCATCAGCAATTACCAATAAGCATAACAAGAGGGCTAAATTGAAACAGCAATTGGCTAAAAAGAAGAAAATAGCAAAGAAGGCAACACAAAATGTGAAGAGCTAGATAGAAAATTAAGCAACAGTAGGCTGAGTGGGTGATGTACTGAAGAAAAGGTTTGGCTAAGGGAAATGGTTGAAGACACAATAGCCAACAAAGGATGATCCAAGGGCACTTACGGTTGGGCTATGAAAAGAGTGTGTTGTGAGTTGCTGAAACCATAATGTGCAACAGCACGTAATCACTCCAGTGATAGAAAGCGGTCTCAAATTACGAACGGAAAGAAGCACTTGCATGGCAAAGTACACAATAAAGAGGGAAACGTCATGAGAAGGACCATTGCCCACAACAAATTAGCCGAAGAGGTGCCTCAACATCCCACATTGGACGTTGAGCGATGAGACGTCCCAAGTTGGACAGCAAATATGAGGGCTATCATGTAGCTGATGGAGTGGGGGAATTTAGTCCTTGGCCTAAGAAACATTGCCCTCAAATCAGGACAAGATGTGCTTGGAACACTGACAACACATTACGTGACATCGAAGATTAGATCAATGAGCCGTGAGAGTGATGTTGCTAAGCGCATGGAGCTACTGAAAGTAACAAGGCACGCTGTCTGACAGGCTGCAACCCAATCAAAGTTTAACACACTACTTAGAATATAGAGCAGACATAGCCGAAATTGTTGGAAATTAGAAAACCCTGTCAGAGCTGAAAGAAAATCTCTTGGACGTATCAAATTTCTTTGGGTTGCATGCACTTGTGCATATGCAGAAGCAGCATCTGCATCCCTAGTAGAAAACTGATAAGGCCGTCTTTGATGATAATGCACCCATATTCGACAGGCGCTTCAGAAGAAGACCGAACCAGGAACACCAGATTGATCCGAACTGTGTGCAAAAGCCATGCGCTGAGGGGTTGATGAAAAAGCGGTGCCAGGTTCCTTTCCTTGAGTATATGCGACCGTCTTTGAAGAGAAAGGTTCAGAGCCTACCGAAGAGGCATTTCGAGTAACCGCTCAACTCCTGTTCCAAAATGCAGACTAGCACATTCTATTTGGCATCTGACCGACGAGTATCTCGCAAGGGAGGCAGAAAACAATCTGCTGAAGGCAGTTTTTATTTGATTTGAAGATCCACACTCACTTGGCATGATGTAATGCCCTAGGCTTAGTTCATTTCGTTATCACCATGCCCTTGTGGTCCTTCAATTTTGAGACCATCAATCCACTTACTGGACATAGGAGTGCGCTACCAAGAAGTATAGACTTCATAACAATGCAAATACCGTGGTGCACTCATTTGTCAATGGTGATCTGCTCTTGTCATTCTGTAACGCCTTCTCTGAGAGCAACCCAATATACAGTCACCTATACAACCAGGGCCTCAACGATGACAAGTACAAATATCCTGCAGGTAATTTGCCAGCATTTGCAAGACTTCTACAAGAATTTTCAGCTGACCACCTTCCAGCAGTAAGTGGGCTGATGCTTCCACCAAATTAGGGAGCAAAATTGACAGGTCTTCCACAAATAACAAGTTTCTCGGATAGTGTGTTTGGGCATCCTGGACTGATAATGCGGGAGAAACCAAACATAACCACCATAGCCAGTGAGGCATATATTATGTTCTCAATCATAATAAGACATGCATTTGTTGGAGGCCAAATCAGAAAAGAAAAGGCCAAGATATTTTTTGAGGCGAGGAGGAGTTTGAAAGGATGTTCAAAAAGCCTTCCGTGAGAGGCAGAAGGAAATTCAGGAAGCAACGGCGGCTAGTGTCGAGGCGCCAATTAGCCCATGAAAGCAGCTTGAACAAACCGTGTAAAGCGAATGGAACATAAGACATTGGACATCATGTATGGGGCCTCTGGCCGCTGAACAGGAAGTGAAAACTTGGCAGCATTGACCAAGAAATTCAGACACATAAAAGCTTTGACAGCTCAGCTTACTTTCAGACAGAAGTACTTAAGCAGAATCCCATAGTACTGAGGATAATTGTATGCCTTCTCAATCAAGAAAGGTAGCTCTAACCCAAAGAACTTTCAAGGAACCTGAAGAAGCGATCACAGAAGCGTACACATTAGAACTGCCAAGTACTAGTGCAGTACCGCCCCGGGAGATGATTATTCCCCACTCGTGTTGGGAAGCGGATAAAGCATCTGTGCGCTACTTATGGGCTTAAACATATTGGTTCAAGTTTGGCAAAGGAATATCACAGGTTAAGATATGGAATTACAAGTTTGTTTTGAACATCATCGTGGAGGTTATCCATCAATTTTTTACAGTAGACACTATCCTCCAATTTGATCCTGAATTCGTGCACAGTCAATCAAGTTTTGTGAGTATACTAACTTCCATGGGAGTTCACATGGAATTAAATGTTTGTTACTGTTATGTGATATTGGAAAACCCCCCCTTTCCCTCAGTCACAAAGTTACATTTTTATAACAACCGGTTTGTACATGTAAGAATGCATTTTGCAGTGTTATTCACAATATTTGCACATCACAGCATGTTCATTATTAATTGTAATAATGCATTAACTTTTTATATGACAAGTGCATACTTCAATAATATGCATGTCGATGTAGTTACACATTTTGTCAAAATCACACATTGAGTTAATTGTTAATCAAAAATGTTAATTAACTACACCACCATGATCAACAATTATTTCATTAACTGCAGACCTGTATTTATACTCGGGGTGAGAAAAAATATTTTCCCCCAAAATTTTCCTTTTTGTAATTTTTGAAAAAGAAACTTTGATGTTAAAAAAATCAGCTTTTTTCCCAAGAAAACAAAAAAAAACTATTTTTTTGGCAAAGAACAAAATCCCGCCCTCCAAATCAAGTGAGTTTCCTTGGTGTTACATTTTCATTTGAAAATAACATGAACTTCCCGATTTTTTTCTCACCCCTATATATCACCACTTAATTGGGAATACTGTTTGCTGCTGTATTAATTATGGTCAATTTCGGCTGTTTTCTTCCCTTATTTATTTTTTTCTTTAATTCTTCCCCCACCCAGGTGGCCGCTTTCCAAGTTGGTACCACGTTAAATATGACACAAGATGAGCCATCTATCAGCTATGAATTGCTAAATGACTATCAGACGGGAACCTCCATGATTAGTTAACTGTTTAAGAATAATATCATCTTTTTTTTTGGTTGCATAACTCAGTCACTCACCAAATTTAGCAGGTTAACTTTTAAAAAAGTTTCACCAAGTAATCTTACTGCCATGCAAGTCCTTAGGGAGCCAGTCCGATTTAGCTGGGGGTGGAGGAGAGGATTTAACCTTTTTTTTAGGCAAAAACTTTTACCTTCTCTTCACTTTTCAAAAAATTAATTTAACCTTCCCCGATTTTATGAGATTTCCCCATTTAAAAGTTCACGGTCCCACCTCTTTGTTGTATTTCCCTCAAATCTAACCCCCCTGTAAATATGACCCCTCCTTTATCAAAAATATTATTGACCTCATATTTACCTGGTCTGCAATACGTAATCAATCTTGATCATGAAATTATTTGATTATGCATGGTTTCCAATGTGACCAAAGTTGCTTAAGGTTTTTGGTATCAATTATTGTACAGGCAAAAATGAAGGCAAAAAAAAACAGCATTCAAAAAAAGGCACATAATAAAAAAGTCATAACTGCCTTATACTTTTGAGGTATACATGTTATTTATACATTGTTTGATTCCTCTTCAAGTCTCTTTCCAGTGATACCAAGCTTTAGAATTTTACATCTAAGTAAAACACTATCAGCGTGGAAAATAAGGCCAAAAATGACAAAACCCAAAAAATGACAGAAAAAAAAACATGAACACCAAAAAATTAAAAAAATCATAACTCCTATATTTCAAGGTACTAAGTTCATTTAAGCATTTTTGGTTTCTTTTTCAATTCTCGCTCCAACGATACCAGTTTGTTATGGTTTTCCGAACAAATCGGAAATGTGTCGGCCAAGCTACCTGAGAAGAAAAATGACTTTTTGCACCCCTGGCGGCAAGTTTGAATGGTTGGTAGAGGCTTGCTTTCCAAAATCTTTGCGTTCAAAAGCTTCACTATTTCTATCTGAGGAGATGTGGTTGAACAGGTCATATAACAGGGATAGTAATAGCTATCCAGGGAACACCATTT
Organism: Ophioderma brevispina; assembly: GCA_023653785.1. Classification (NCBI taxonomy): domain Eukaryota; kingdom Metazoa; phylum Echinodermata; class Ophiuroidea; order Amphilepidida; family Ophiodermatidae; genus Ophioderma; species Ophioderma brevispina. The sequence continues at coordinate 12,424 of JAMKCH010049155.1, read as the reverse complement.
GTTATTTTATGAAATTAATTTTGAAATTTGATTTGTTCTACCTTGTTGGCCTAATCAGCACCCTTCACACCTTCGTCTTAGACTCATACTCAACATGCGGTTTATTCCGTTAACGTTCCCGAATTCGTATGGTGCAGTAAAATGCTTTTTTTTGCATTCTTTTCAAGTCCATTTTCCCCAGTGTATTACCTGTATTATTGTAAGTTTCTTTCCCAACGATGATTTTCCGCACGTAAAAGTGATGCCGGCTGCTGATAACTGCTGTAATCCTCCTTTTTCTCAACAATAAATAATATTAGTGTTGTGCGATATTTACTCTGTCATCTTCGTCTGCTTTGCGTTTTGTGCAATTTTGGTGGGCCCCTGGGGATGGGGGGTCAGAACGTCTTCTCGATTTGTGGCATCTGGGATTTCCCAACGGTCATTTATGGAATTCTTACGTTTATTTTCTACGGCAGCCTCGTCCCAACTCCGTTTCAAAAGATTAAGTAATATCAAGATATTTAGGAAAACATTTGACTCTAAATCCGTCGTGGAATAACCTCGCTGCAAAATACAGTAGTGTAATTTCCATAACGTCATTAAAGCGGCACTGACAAATTTCACAAAATTGAAATCTCCATTTGCTCTCTAATGATGGTCTAGGCCATTTGAAGAATAGAGATACATTTTAACATTTAACACAGTAAAAAAAAACAGAAGGTGTTTTTGGTATGCTACTTTTAAGTTTTCCATTACTTTAATCAACAAATGTGGTATATTACATGATATCATAGAACTCGTACTCATTGATATAAAAACCACAAGGTCACAGACCGGTCACATTGCTCATGCCATGGGAACACATGCTTTTTCTTGGTTAATGCTTATTCCGTCTGCTTGCCTGAATTGTGCGCCGGCGACATTCAGTATAACTCGTTCTTTTTACCCATAAGGACACTGATTTGGTCTGATCGTTTCATGTGCTGGTTATGTATATAAAAGCTTCTCACCATGCAAATATCAATTTTGCAAATCGTGAGAGGCGCACTATTTTTTCAAAGTGCCCATGTCTCTTTAAAGGTCCATGGACACGGCTGATTAGGCACTTTCTTAATTTCTTACATTTTCAATACCTCGACAGTATCCTGAACATATCGCAACAAGTTTTTTTTTAAAAGTGAACATCGGGAAAGGGTTAATTTCAAGATAATAGACCCCACTGACCCCAGGGCCTTCTCCGGTTTTCGCGACGCTTATCAAGATGCTGGAGTTACATTTGACCCCGTTTAATGACGTTAGAGTAACAATTTGTAAACAAAACTCACACGTGGGCTAACCGCACCGCACACTCCAGATTCGCTCCTTTCGGTTTTCCTTTTGTCGGGAACTGAATTAAGGTGAGAAAGCTATTCTGTTCTGATTCTCACTTGTCGGTACGGTCGCCGCTGTTTTACCCGTCGACATACAGCGCATTATGATCGTATTTTAAGGCACCAAATCAGGAAAAAAGTAGTGCCATATGATACAACACGTACGACGCTATACCGCTGAGAAGTCAACTGTGTACGGATGCAAGAAACTTGGCCACGCGCCTTCCGTTCACACGATGACATCATGGCGCGTTCGCGTATCGCGTAATTTGTTACTCGGCGTCACTTCCGGGTCAACTCTGCAGCGCTATAATCACTTTCGTTTGGAATTTCCTTTGAATGCTTGTTCAAAACACATGAATTAGGCCCTTTTTTGATCAAATTACAGTTTCTCAATTACTCCTTTATGGCAGATCCTTACTTATACAATACATACTATGAATGAAACCATTTTTTGGTGGTATTATAAAGATGTTAAAGCATGTCAGACCTTCTAAATGTTTTAAAACTTCCAGTCACAGAATAGTGTGAGTAATTACTATGAGTAATATTCAAGTTATTCCCACTCATCATGTATTTGAGGTGAAGTACACTGAAAACAAATGGTCAGCTGGCTAAAATCAGTGGGTACCAGACCACGGGGGGCGGGGGAGGGGGGAAAGTTTCCCCCTCTGACTGAAAAACGGGACGATATAGACCAAAATATTGCATTTCATCCCTCTTTTCGGGGGAATTTTGACCAATTTAAGCCTACGCTGGGCAAAAAGTAAAGTAAATTCGGTGATTTTCGCGTGCTACGCGCGCATTCAAGTTCGACCTTATTGTAGCAAAGCACTGGGGCGATTAGACTTATTTGAATGCGAGTCCAATTCGGCAACAAACCAATGTCTGCAACAGCCAATTCGGCAACAACCCAATTCGACCACAACCAATTCGGCACACGCCAATTCCGCAACAAACCAATTCGGCAACAGCCAATTCAGCAACAGCCAATTCAGCAACAACCCAATTCGGGCAAACACGCCAGTCGGCAACCAAACCAATGCGGCACACATTATTTTGTATGGAGGAAATAATCGTGCATGTGTGCTCGCGATACGGAAATATTGCTTGTTTATTTGTTCTGTTCTTTTCTTGTGCCAATTTTATAGTAGATTTTTCTACAATATTCATTAGCCCTTTTCCAGTCCGCTTTTGCAATAATACCAGTGGATTCTAATTTTTTAAAGGGATTAAGAGCGATAATGGAAGAGAATCGAAAAAATGTGAACATTCAGTTTTTATATTAAATCATGGATAAGTGTGTACATTCCATATAACTGCTGTTAATGTTAGAAACAAACCACCAAATAGTGAAAAAAATGAAGAAATTTGGCGAACCGTCTCCCGCAATAGACACACAGTGGACGGCGTCTCAAATCTGCACTAAACAGTTTGTGGTTTACCAACCAATACCTAATAAAACAAGATCAATAATTTTGTTTTTGAGGTCAAACTGCATGATCATGGTTGCAAAATATCTTGCTGAAATCTGTGATATTCATCACCGGAAAGGCTGTTTTGATCTCAAGTCGGAATTTGTGTAGCCCGTATAGAATTACAGAATCAGATAAAATTACTGCCTTTTCTTTAATAACGGATTTCAACCCAACCATTGCAGGTTATGTCGCATATCCATGTCAGTAACCAAAATATAAAAAGTATGAATTTTGATGTTTTTTCATGTTTCAGATTAGCAAATGCTGTCTTATCCCTTAAACCCAAAGTGATAGCTGGGATACAGGAGGGAATGCTTTGTCATTTTTCCACTTTGCTTGTTACGGTTTTGGTGAAATGCAGTTAATTTTACCAATAGTGTGAGCCTCTTTTATCAGTCGTTTTTGTGATAAAAATACTGGTAAATTCTAACTTTTGAAACAAAAGGATATAGAAATATTGCTTGGCATTTTCAAATTTAAAAATTTTTCCGTAAATATTTTCTAATTTTTCGTTTCAATGGTATTAAGCGAGCGCATTCCTAATATGGTGTGACTATGCCTATATGGCTGTTTTCAGCTCCCCTTGTAATTTTGTATCCTGTATTGTAGGGTTATTTCATCATTGCCTGGAACTCATTTTGAAATCCAAAAGGCAATTTAACTGTACAGGCGTGCCATTTGTTTCAGAAATTTGACCGTATAGATTTTTCACAAACTACTTTTTTGTGGTTCCCAGTGTTTTGTCCCTTGTGATTATATGATTTATTAGGCACTGATGGTCACGTTTTGCTAATTGTTGTTTTTTCTAAAGCCCATTCCATAGCTAATAGACATATCTGGACCCAAAAGCTTATTCACAACTTTTTATTTGATCCAGACCTTGCGATTGTTGCGGTATGAGCAAATTGCTGTTTCTCCACGGTTCCATAGGGCCTCTATTGCTTTTAAAATTCTTACGATACGAACCGAATTTATCATGAAGAATTATGTACGTGGATTGCTAATGTTAACGTTCAGATATATAAAAATCTCAACTTTTTTAGGTAGGTCGGGGGACAGGCTGTGGATCACGAATGCCTTCAAAAAATAAGAAACTAAGAGTACACAATGTTTTTCCTGCACATTTCGAGCTTCTTTTAACGTCTTTTACCTCTTGTGACGATCACAATAATATCCAGCAAGGATACTAAATTTAGACATAGACCTATATACATTATTAATAACTGTGAGTCTTTGGTTGACATATAAAATCTAAATGTCGAGTTTGTCTATGTGAAATTATTGACTTTAGAAGTTATGGCAAAGAACAAGAAGTATTCCCATTCCATACTTTAAACGCCATGATAATTATCAGACAAAGAATAAGAGACCGAAAAAGAAGCGATATAGCGTGAATTGAGTTCATTTGATTGGTGACAGCATCATGTCTAAATTAGCAACACGATTTTTTTCCGTTTTGAAGTATGTCGCAAGATTTAGGGTATTATAGCGTAGCTGAAATAAACAATAGTAAACTTGCGATATACATAATACGCACCAAAAGCAAAAATAATAAATAAAACAAAAAATAACATCTGGTGCATGCGTATTGCTAAATGTCATTCAAAGGTATAGTTCATTCTATATATTGATTTATCAATTCGAACATGGGCAGTAGAGCTTCTAGTAGAATGCAATCTCTACTAATACTGTTTAATACAAATTGAGCAAAAACACAGAGAATTCCCCCTTGGTGCGTTATACTTAATGCACGCTTACCAAGTAATTTTAGATTTTGTAACATTTTCATTCGTGCATATATCAATTTTCACCACTTCGCGTAGGGGGTGTACCCAATCGACAACCTGTCCCTCCGTTCACGTGACCCCCATCAAAAATCGCAACTTTAGTATAGAAGAAAGTTCACATCTTTCTCATTAGATCAGTGACATCACGCAAGAAATGTTTCCTTTGGAGTTATGAACAAAACGTCTCAAAATCAATGTGGTCGACATTTTTAAACCCTACTGTCCAATGGGCGAAATTTAGTTACACATTTAACCTCTACTATACTTTCAAACAGCAAAAAACGACGTACACTCAAACATTGTATTCAGAATGTATAGTTAAGCGTCCATATGAGAGAAATCATCGAATGCACAACGATATAACACTGTAGAAAATTTCCGAACTTACGGAACTTTCTGGCAGCAGATTCCAGACTTTTGGAGGTAAATTAAGAATTCCGTCAATTAAACGGGACTTGACAGTATGTTACAGAAAATTGTATCTATATTACGGGAAAAAATGTGTATTTTACACCGAATATTCCGTAATTTAAAATTCCGGAAAGAAAAATACCAAAACAAAAAACAGATTTTCCGTAAATTTACGGAAAAATCTGTTCTAATTTACGGATAAATTTCTAACAGTGCAGTGTAGGTCCTGATCGGGTCACACCACATCACTATTTTCCTACTCAATAGCAAAAATCACGATACGACTAGTTACAAAATGAACTAGATATAGTTGTGGTCAAACCCACGAACCAGCCAGCAGGATAGCTTCAAACCCAAGCCTAAAAACTAACCCCAGCTTCCAAACCTAGCCCCAGCTTCGAACGTAGCCTATAAGCTTCGAAACCTCAACCATATCTAGATTGGAGGGCAGATTGAGCACAGTCGCAGTAGTGACCTTGACCCTAAACCGACCTTCGATCTCGAAAAAATTTAAACATATTTGGATGTCATGGATCATATAAATTTCTGTCCATAGTAGCATTTTGAAAATTTGACCTTTGGACCTCTATAATGAGTTTTCTCAAAAATTTTCAACATATTAGGATGTCATAAGGAATCATTTCATTTTAATATCAGCTCAATCGGATGATTTGAAAAAATGACCTTTGACCTCTAATGACCTTTGATCTCAAAAATATTTTCAAATGTGAGGACATAAGGATCATTCAGTTAATAAAATTTTAGCTCAATTGGGAGCTGTTGAAAATTGCTCTATGAATCTTAATGACACTTTGATCTCCAAAATATTCAAAATGTTTGAATTATCATAAAATCCTTCAGTTAAATTTCAGCTCCATCGGAGCCTTTGGAAAATTGACCTTCGACTCCAATGACCTTTGACTCGAAAATAATTTCAACATCTTTAAGATGCCTAAGGATCATTTCCGTTCATTCAGCCAATCGGGGATTTTGCAAAAAATGACCTTTGACGTCTTACATGACCTTTGATCTCAAAAATATTTAACCGTTTAGGATGTCATAAGGATCATTTCAGCCAAATTTCCAGCCAATCGGAGCATTTTGAAAGTTTGACCTTTGACACTTGACTGACCTTTCATACTGTATGGAATTTTAATATGCACCAGTTACAGTACACCAATTACCAAATCAGAAAACCAGTCCGTATTTGTCTTTTTCATTTATGCATTTTTATTTTTTTTTTTTACAATTAATAAAGCGTGGTAATCTATTATAACCATGCTACGTTACATAAATCAACTTAATATTCTTTTTGTTTTTATGTTCGTCCATTTTCTTGACTAAAGAGAAAAAACATAGAACCGCCATACATAAGCCATCTACATTAAACCTCCCGGGAAATGTAACTGCACTGAAGTACGATTTTTGTGCATTCATCATCGAGTAAAAAGATTTTATTTGTTTTTTTACGTGATTTGCCGGACTCTCCAGACAATTACTACTTTAAATGCTGGTTTCAAACAAACCCCAGTGTCCACTCTGGACCGGAAGGGAGTGAAAGGTAGCAGCCGGCAATAAAATAGAAACTACCCACTACACTAAAGTCACGGACATATTATAGGTGAAGCGGTTTGTGATCTACATACGGTACGTTTAGAACATATTCCTAATTTCCCTATAGCGATTGTTATACTCATGTAGTAGATTAAACCTTTCTTCGATGAAGGTAAGGATTCCAGCAAAGAAAATTCTGGCTCTTCAGACCCAAGGTTATTGCATTCATACTGGCGTATACGGGCGAGCGAGGCGAGCGAAAACCGTACCCCCGGCCGATTTTGCGCCAAATGCCCCCTATCTCTGCCCAGGTGACATTTAAACACTATCTGAGGACACCCCCAATATGAAGATGATCAGGGGTCTTATGACCATTTTTGTGCTTATAGCTCTGATATTGCGGGACAAGAAGGATTTTCTAGATTTTGCACCAAAAATATATTTCTCTTCAAAATTCACTTGAACCCAAATTGTGTACCACCCATTATAGGGCTGGTCATCTCGTCCTCTGGATTGAATTTGGCTTAAATTGGGCCCAAGCGTTTAGCCCACTAGAAGATTAGAGACGTGTGCCAGAAGAGGAAGAAGAATGAACTAGACAGAGAAATGTCCTGAAGGACGTGTATATCATTCGGAAATGTATTTCATGTGTTTGAAATATTGCATGAAGATAATGTACCCAAATTCTTTTACTCGCCAATCTAACAGGATTTGTTAACATACTGTCCCAATTGGTAATATTTGATTTTACCTCATCAAGATACTGAACTAGATTTGGACACCAGATCTGAACAAGTCCGAGGTAGTTATCCTTTGACCCTAAACGACCTTTTATCTCGAAAATATTTAGACATATTAGAATGTCATAAGGAGTCATTTCAGCAAAGTCGCTCAATCGGCGAATTTTGGAAATGGAACCTTGACCTCTTACTTTCGGACCTTTCATCTCGAAATATTTCAGCATAAAATTTAGAATGTCATAGGATACTTCAGTCAAATTTCAGCTCGATCAGAGCATTTAGAAATTGACCTTTGAACCTGTTAATGACCTTGACCTCGAAAAATATAATCAACATGTTGAATGTCAGTAAAATTTCGGCTTAATCGGAACATTTTGAAAATTTGACATTTTGACCCTCTTGACCTTGGACTAAAAATATGTCACATGTTAGAATGTCATAAGGATCATTCTAGTCAAAAAATTTCAGCCCAATTGACCATTTTAAAAAAATCGACCCTTTGACCCGCATGACCCCATTTCCTGTATGGAATTTATAACATCCATCTGTGCAAGTATCATCAATGTGTACTTGCATATTGCAGAATGATTTTTTAAAGCTTTTTTTAAATCGGGCCGGAAATGCCCAATTAAATGACATTTAATCGTCATTAATTAAGTAACTTTTGGAGGGCTTTACAAAGTCCCACCACAACACATGAGCACGTTTTCATAAATGTAATTGTAAAAGAGGTAGCATTTAGTAGTGAAATAGGTTATTGCCCCTTGGACCCACAAAGACGTTGATCAAAATTTCATTAAGTATCTCTTTTAGGGGGTGTCAAACTACAACCCATACATGAGTCAATTGATAATACAATAATATCTTTAGGAGAAGTAGCGTTTTTACGTTTTGACAGGAAGACCAGACTTTAAGAAAGAAGACGACGACGACAGTAGACTGTGTAATGACTGTTTTGTTTGTTGTGACCCCGAGAGCTATAAACCGAAATGTGTACCATTCGCGATATGCGAAAAACTGAGGTGCATGAAGCATGCTAGAAGCAAACTTTTGTTCAAGATTGGTACACACATCTCTTGTGCATTGGGGTATGGTCGTGCCAGATTAGGCAATAATCCTTTGATTGTAAGCTATTGAAAGACGAATCAACAGCTCGAAGGAGTTAAAAGGGAATGATCGACTAATATGTAAACCCTAAAAAGCAACACACGTAAATATGATACAGTAAGGTTTCCCATGTCACGGCAACTCCATAAACCAATCCCTCACGGCTCTAAGTGAAGTCGCGCAAACAGATATATATATCCAATTGTTGATTCGGACAACATAGTTGATTAATTTTGTTCTTCGAGTTAATGCGAGCTTACTCGTTGGACATAGAAAACTATCTAGCTCTGTACAGACCCACAGGCTACAGGAATTGTAGGGAACCATTCAAAGCACGAATACGAACCCCCCTGCCCTATTGTACCAAATTTGCCCCCTTACCTTGCTCAAGAGACCTTGATCCACTAATCTGTGTAAATCCATGTGGGATAGACTGGGGGTCCTTGTGACGCCATCTGGCGTTTCTAGCTCTTGAATTGAACGGGAAGTAGGGTTTAGATTTTGGGACAAAAAAATAATATTTTCTTTGACATGCCCTTGAACCCAAAGTCTGTGTACATGCCATAGGGGGCCTGGTCTAGTGTTCTTCTGACCAGTTTTCGACTCAATCGGACAAACCGTTCGGCACTAGAAGTATTTTAGCCAAGGTACAAACAAAGAAGGAAGAAGGAACTAGATATAGCTGTGGTCAAAAACCCGATAACCAGCCGCGTAGCTTCAAACCCAAGCCTAAAAACTAACCCCAGCTTCGAAACCTAGCCCAGCTTCGACACTAGCATAGCTTCGAAACCCAACCATATCTAGATCTGGAGACAGATCTGAGCACAGTCGAGGTAGTGCCCTTACCTAAACGACCTTCGATGCTCGAACATTATTTAAACCCTTTGGATTGTCATAAGGAGCATATTAAATTTCTGTCCCTTAGTCGCATTTTGATAAATTGACCTTGACCTCTTAATGCCGTTTGTTCTCAAAAATACTTTTCAACAATTAGGATGTCATAAGGATCATCGTTAAATATCAGCTCATCGGATGATTCGAAAAATAAATGACCGTTTGACCTCTAAATGACCTTGATCTCAAAATATGTCAACACAGTTGAGGATGTCATAAGGATCATTCAGTTAAATTTCAGCTCAAATTGGAGCTTTGGAAATATTTTGACCTTCGACCTCCAAATGACCTTGATCTCGAAAAATATTTCAACATGTTAGGATGTCATAGGAATCATTTTCAGTTGAATCAGTCTCAATCGAGGATTTTTGAAAAAAAATGACTTTGACTCTTACGACCTTGTGATCTCAAAAAATTTCAACATGTGTAGGATGTCATAAGCTATTCAGCAAAATTTCAGCTCAATCGTAACATTTTGAAGTTTGACCTTTTGACCCTTGAAGTGACCTCCTTCATTGTATGGAATTTATAAAATGCACCCAGTACAAGTAGCACCATCTACCAATCAGAAGACTTATTTCACAAACGTGATAATCACAATTTTGTTAAAACTTTTTATTTTTTTTACAATTAATAAAAGAGTGGTAATCTATTTTAACGATGCTACGCTACAAAATCAACTTAATTTCTTTTTGTTTTATTCGCATTTTCTTGACGTAAGGAGGCAACAATCGTGATAGAACCGCCAACATAAGCCATCTAAATTAAAAACTTCTTCTCGGTGAACTAACCGCACTGAGTACGATTTTTGCATCATCAACGAGTAAAAGATTTATTTTGTTTTTGACGTGATTTGCCGGACTCGCCAGACAATAAGACTTTACATAGCGGTTTCAAATCAACCCAGGTGACTTGAATCGAAGGAATGAAAGGGAGCGCTGCAATTAAAATAATACAATCCCCTACACTAAAGACTAGGACTCTATTAAGGTGCGAACGAGTTGTGACGCTACTACCTGTCCGTCTTAGGAACACCAATTCATAATATCTCCTATATCGATTGTTAATCCTCATGTAAGTAGATTTACCTTTTCTTCGAAATGAATGTAAATGGCTATTCCAGGCTAAAGACATTCTGGTCTTGCAGACCCAAGGTAGTGGCATCATACTGGCGTAAGACAAGGCGAGCGAGGCGACGAGCTGCGCGAAAACCGAACCCCTTACCCGATTTGCACCAAATGCACCCTATCTCTGCCCAGGTGACTTTGAAACACTATCTTGTTGTACACCCAATGAAGCATGATTACGGGGTCCTATGAACCATTTTGGGCTGTATAGCTCTTGAATTGCGGGAGAAGATTAGGGTTTCTAGATTTTGGCACCAAAAATTAATATGTCTCTTCAAATCACTTGAACCAACTCTGTGTACAACCTATTTGAGGGCTCGGTCAGTGGTCTCTGGATTGAATTTGGCTTAAATGGCCCAAGCGTTGAGCACTAGAAGCATTTTTAAGCTTCAGCGACGACGTGTTGCCAGACGAAGAAAGAAGAAGAAGAAGAAACCACAAATACAAAACCAGCAGTGCTACGCCACACGGCTGTTGAAGAAGAAGAAGAAGACGAGGGAAACCTGGAAACGACAAATAATCATGCGGCTACACGCCATGATATAAGAAGCAAAAACCGATCAAATACACTAACCAAGCCGTGCTCCGTCACGGCGGGTATAAACCGAGGCGTCGCCCGGGGTATATCGTCTTGAGTCCATTAGGTTCCAATAGACGGTCAAAAAACTATAAATCTTTGGAAGCCTACTTCTTATACAGATAAGGTGCGCTACAGCTGAAAATTCTGCATGAGCATCGTTTTTGGTCAGTGTATACAGATTGTACACAGAATTAATATCGGAATTCATTAACATTCAAAAATGGCGGCATTATCTAATATATGCAAAAATGTATATCTCAAAATCGAACACTTGGATAGGTGATGTCTGTGCAAAAGGTGCGGATAATGCCGAGACGAATCATGTGACGATTATTGGCACCAGGGGGCACTTGTAAGATATGCAAATGAGCTAATTAATATGCAAAAACGCTATAACTCATCAACCAAATTAGAATTTATGGAGCAAAATGTGTTCACACGGAACCACTGGGAAAAAGCTCTATTCTTATGTGACAATATGGGGTAAGGTCAAATGGGTCACAGGGTCAAATGAAGAGAAGCTTAATACCTACCATAGCTATTGGCCTCGTGTAGGCATCAATGAAAAGTGAAAAAGTGTCACACAGTAAACCCGCTATAAGATTCCATCGTAAGGGTCAAAGGTCAATATGAGTTCATCATCCGTTAAAGGGCCATAGTCTCCTGGAGTTGTCTAGTACTTTATCGATATGTTTAATTTCATAGTTTTTTAACTCAACAGCACATCATTATCATTAATATTCAGGTTAAAAGGATTGATATTTAGTTTTGAAAGCTCATCAAATGAAATTATGGGTTATATTGAGTTGAGTGTTTCGTGTGAAATTCGTCCTCATCATTTGCTTAGGGAGTGTTCATTATTTACGCCAGGGGGGGGATGAGGAAATCGGGGTGGGACACGAAATTTTTTTAAACATGAGGGGGGACACGAAATTTTTTGTGACAGAGATGGGGGGGACACGAAATTTGTTAAAGCCATCTAAAAAAATAATGTGATGCTTTGAAAAGATGAAAATTTGTGTTTTTTATGGAAACTAAATACAAATTTGTTTTTCACCATTGAATAAGACTATCTCATAAATAAAAACTTATAAGAGGTTATGGTTAAAAAGAGGCTAGAAAGATGCTAGCTATAGACCATGAAAGGCAGCTAAATTTGTAGGTATATCTTCTTTAATTCAGGTGTATAATTTCAAAAAATATATCCTGGATTGTAGATATGTATATGTTAAATATGGCATTGTCTACAAACTATCAACATAATGTTTTTCACATACAAGAGGACAAAAAATGACAAACCCATGATTGTAAAACATGAATTTAATACAATCTTTTTTTATTAAGTACATACATGTTAATGATTTCAAATGACCCATGACCCCTTGTGTGACAAC
>JAMKCH010049154.1:0-10792 GCA_023653785.1 Ophioderma brevispina | reverse complement strand
TTAACATTCCTCACAATAACATGATTAACAGAAGTCCCTGCGCCTCATTGAATTTTTCACCTCCGCAAGAATGGTACGGGGTCACATATCAGATGAATCGAGTATAGGATGGCCAAAACAAAAAATCTCATCTTTTATTCTCTCAATGTTTTTCATTTGTGCAATAGAAAGAATATTTTCAATTGAAAGATGAAATGTTCCAATCAACCCAATAATGCCATGTTGAATGGAACATTTCATTTTTCAACATTCATTATACTACAGGGTATACTATCCACCATCAACTAATTCATCCACACAAACATCAGGCACCCACCCCTTCAGTTCTCATCCACAATTCTACTTACCACGGGTCAATGGTTCTAACACTTCTCCATTTGGTTTCACCCACTGTGGCGGTGACGATATAGTGATGCCCTCTGCTATACAGCTGTATTTTATGGTCTCACCCAGGTAGGGTATACCGTCATCCTCTGGGCTGATTGTCAGGTCTACTGGTGAGTTTTCTGTAAGGATTGAAAATACATAGCAGCTATTTGATATTTCGTAATTAACTTGAGAGCTATTTAAAGGGACATGGCTCGATCACAAATAGCCTCGTCCCCAGAACCCAAGATTTCACACAATACTCTATGGGCACTTACAAAATCCATGTTTTTAGCTCTCACATCAAAATGGATTGACATATTGACGTGAAACTTTACGGATGGGGTTTTGGGATGAAGGCCAATCTATCAAGATGAAAACTTATATATAATGAAATCTGGTCATCTCCCTTTAACTTTTATGATGAATTTCCTTGAAAAAATGCCCTGCTTTTATCCCAAGATAGCATCAGCTTATGAAAAATTCAGCAACACCACATAAAAAAGCAAACAAGCAAAGCAGTGAGATTGATGTAGCTATTTAAAATTTAAATTGATACTGGAATTCCCTGCTCTTTATTAGAGGTAGTAGCTTATATTTACTGCAGAGGCAGGACAGTTTCAATTTCTCAGCATTTTATTCAGTATATTCATGGTAATTAAATGTTCTACAGTGAAACAAAAATTAACTCTGTAAATAACAGTTTAAGGTAAAAACTGTTTAGTGACAAATTTATCTCTGGAGTAGTGAGGTAGATAGGTGATAATATTTTTAACTAGAGTGAAGTATCAAATTTGTTTATATTATACTACAGAACTAATGCTTCGATCTGCACTCACATATCATATTACTTTGGAAAAAAATGCCTTTTTTCATAATTTGAATAGTTACTTATCCACCTCACTAAATTTAAAGAAGTATGATTTTTAGTTAAAGGTGCATTTTGTGATTTCAGCAATTCTGTTTTATTCATTTCAAAGATATCTTGAGAAAAGCTTATTCACAAAGTTTGAGTTGATCCCGATCTTGCGGTTTTGTGTTATGAGCAATTGTTTATTTCCCACGGTCACATAGGCCACTGTGCAGGAATTTCTGTCCGTAAATGGACAGAAAATATAAAATTGTGAATTTCTTATAGATACGACCAAATTTGCACATAAGATTAGGTACATGTGGATTACTAAAGCTAACGGTTCAGATGATATAAAAATCGCAACCTTTTTGAGGTAAGTCGGGGGGACGATGTTGTGGATCACGAAATGCCCCTTTAAATGACTGTTAAGCTTTGTTTTGGAATATAGGTCATTACCTTTAGTAATTGGCATTAAAAGAAAAGTTTGGTGATTTTGATATGTAAACATACCTGTTTAATCTCCAACACAATTTTAATTTGAAATTGCCCAGGTCAACGTTAAATCTGAATTTGGGTAGGCATATAAAAAATTATACAGAATAAATGGCTTTCGAATTGACATTGATCATTTTAACTGTGCAAAAGTGTTTATTTGAGCTGGTGTAAAAGGAGATATGGTCTGGCAGGAACCATAGTCCGGGCTCCATAGACAACAATGGAATAAAGCATGAAACTAATGTTGCGTGATGAGTCAATTGAATCGAGTGCCCAATTTTTCACCATTGTAGGTGGACTGTGAGTTCGGAGGACTATATCTCCTGCCACACCGGCCTTTGGCAATTACTTACCTAGGAATTCACACTGATCTCCTCTGTAGCCATACTCACACACACACATGCCATTGCTACAATGTCCATTGTTCAGACATGGAGGTTCACAAGTTGAAGCTATAACAACAATAACCATCATTACATTAGAGTTAGATTAGAGAGTCTACAATATAGCCCCTTTGTTGCAAAAGGGTGTATCTCATATCTAATTCCTAACATCATACATCCGTTTACCATAGCTTTGTTACTTCTTCTCCCTATGTTGCTGACAGAGAAAAGTCATTCCTCACTCCAGGATGCAATTCTCTCAATTTGTTTGAAAATGACATTTTAAGCCTTAATCTAAACTACATTACATTTTAACCATAAAAAGTCAAAAAAATATACACAAAATGGGCAGAGTAATATACTTTACACTCACCCTGTTATTTTTATTAGCATTTTTCTTCTAAAACCTAGCAAATATGTTCTCTATGGTCTTGGTTTCATAGATTAGGATCATGAAGGGGTCACAGGTCAACTAAGCCTAAATGTGCAAAGGTACCACACACCATAGCAGTATACAGTTCAAGAAGCCTTGGATTTTGATTAGAGGCACTCATAACCATGTCAATTGAATAAAAAGTTATGCACAAACTAAAAATACAAATCATTCTCTTTATACACAGATACATGATTGGTTTTGGTTTACTTATACCAGGTGTAAGCCAGGGCGGGGCCAGGGGTATTTTGATGGGGTTATGAGGTAAAGCAGTGCTTCAGGACTGGGCATCACACTTGCAAACCACAGGGGTATCTGATCTGAGGGAGGCTTTGTCAGAAGCTGCTCTGACTTCCTCAGGACTGAAGTTAGGAGCAAAAAACTTTGAAGTGAAAATTATATTATCAAGATGTAACAGAAATCAATAATATTGTGGATGTTAGTGGAATTGGTTCTGTGCGTCTTGTTTTGATGATCAAAGTAGCAGACTATCCCACATGAGGCTAACATCCTTACAATCAATTCCATTAGAGGTGGAAGCCTCAAAAACTCTCTGTCTCATTTCATACTTTCCAACCAAACCACTACAACTACATGCTACTTACTTTGTACCTCACAGAACTCTCCATGGAATCCCGGCAGACAGCGACACTTGTTGTTCACACACGTCCCACCATGCCTACATGGGGGATCACATTCTTCAACTGAAAAAAGTCACAAAAAGAGTGGTATTGAAGGTTCATGTCTTGATTGCTGATGGATAAGGACACCAGATTCCAGTCCAGAAGTGGTAAAATTTTGTTGTCTGAAGAAAGCTAGTATTTTTCTCATTTACTCTGTGAAATCTAATGGCTAAACTCCTTGGTTTGGATGTTATGAACAAAACATGGCCTACTTCTTCTGAGGCTTTGTTTTTTGTTAGGTCTTTGGTCCTTCCCAAGGTCTTTGGTCTTTTCCAAGCATTGGTCTTTCCCCAGGCCTTTGGTCTTTCCTCTGGCTTTTGGTCTTTCCCTGGCCTTTGGTCTTTCCCCAAGCTTTTGGTCTTTCCCTAGGCCTTTGGTCTTTCCCCAGGCCTTTGGTCTTTCCCCAGGCCTTTGGTCTTTCCCCAGGCCTTTGGTCTTTCCTGAGGCCTTTGGTCTTGGGAAAATAGTAGTTCATGGTCAACATACAATAAACCTTGGGAGTATAGTTTGCACCATACTTGTATGAGGTAAAGGTTAACTAAGAGAAAAATTATCCTTAGGGTGTTTGCACTCCACAAGCCATCTCCAATGCTCTCTTGTGAAAATAAGAACACCATTTTGACTCAATAAATTTCAAATACTTACTGTACACTATGAGGGTAACGGATCGTCGAAGAGGTCCAGCTGTGCAGACGTATGTACCACTGTCAAAGAGTGTAAGGTCTGTGATGGTGAGAAGAGTTTCTCTGGGAGACTGAACGGTGGAGTAGATATGGTGATTACCCACTGAAACAAGAAAACATTGTTTTTATGTTATACAGATTGTTGTTGATGTTGACCAAACTTTCACAAATGGAACTCAAAACCACATTTGCCATTTTTTCAATGACATTTGAGAACTATATTTGAAATGACGGTCAAGGTCCATTGACCTAAATGGTGATGGAATCTAGTTTAAAAGTGCAACAAGAGATTTTGAGGCACCCAAATATTGTGTCATAATAGTAATTTCATAAAGAGTAGACACTCAATAGATTTCTTACCTTGTATTTTGGCTATAGAAATAGCTTAAAAGAGAGAAAAAGGTGATTTTAATTTGCTTATATTTCAATAGAAAACATAGGCTGAATTTTGTATTATGAAATTAGAAATTTCACAATTTTTAACCAAAGAACTATTTCTCATATATTTTTGATGGAAAGCATTACATAGGGCAAAAATCAGTACTTTCGATTTTTTTAGGGACACCTGATATGTGAAATCTCTTGTTGCACCTTTAACATCCCAGATTAACATTTTCACCATGGACAATGTGTTGTGTGAATACAAGAAAGCTGTAAACACAATAGCTGCCATTTGACAAAAAATCCCATAAACATACTATTATGCAAAGTCTTTGGTCAGTGGTTCATGAAATGGTTCTTCAGGTGAGGCAGTCGCCTGAAGAACCATTTCAAGAACCACTGACTTGAGTGAAAGACAAATTGAGTCATCCTAATACATGGCAGCACACAGGTATATCACATGGCAGCTATTGCACATACGACCTTCTTGGACTTGTACAATGAATAACTTAATTTAACCCCTACATAACTTTAACCTCAAATGTAATGGCACCTCTGCATCATGCTACCCCAAGGGTTATTGTTACCACTCAAGGTATCCAAAACTACTTGTCACTACCAAGATTTCAAAATGTTGCTGTAGAAAGTTTTCTTGGCAGCACCTGTTTTAGAAAGTATACCCCACACCTGTTTCATCAACAGCAAAAGGGACATTTTTATAGCGCTCTAGTTTTTGCCTAACTGTTATTCTGACCCTGTTTGGTAGAAATCTAGCTCAGAAGATTAAATATACAAAGGAATATTTGCAACAATCTATAAATAACAAAAAAAATCGTCAGAATGGAATTATTTAGTATAAGCTAGGCCACCATATTATCCTTGAGTGGCATGAAATTACTATATAAATGCAGGCAAACATGGAGGAGGCCTATATAAATGTCATGAAGGCAACTAGTATGACCTGTATGGTACAACATTACAGGCATGTAAACGAGTTAATCAGAGACCACCACAGCAGTATGCATGTCACCAGAGCAGGCAGTAGAGAATTATCATCAACATATTAATTAGTGGAGTTGGCTGGCAACTCTTAATGAGTTTTGTTTTGAAAATAGATAACTTTGAAAAATTTAGCGTTCGTTTTCTGAAAGGAGTCTAACTTTAGAGCTGAGTTTAATTAGAGAATAAAAGATGAAATTTTTGTTTGGGCCAGCTTAGATGGTGTCATAATGGAGGGAAATCCATATTTTGAGTGTGGATGCCGGCCCGCGCCGCATGCGGGAATCCACACCACGATAAAATCATTGGTGCCCATCCATTATGACACATCTAAGATGGCCAAAACAAAGAAAATCTCATCTTTTATTCTCAGTTATATTCTCATTTTATTTGAATTATGTAATTTGCTTTAATTGACAATAATAATTGGCACAAAATATTCTTACATCATTCTTTTTTAGTCATTAAATAATGCACCCCTTGAAAAACAAATGTTCAAATCCAAGGAACCAAATCATCGCCCGGTGATCGTCACGATCGTAAATTGCATTGCGTACCAAGGCGACATGCACGACGCAGTAAAAAGCGTTGTTGCGGTGTATATATTCGACTACACCGCGTTAATTGCTGCACGCACTATCCATTCTATTACCCAGTATGATGGGCGGAGCCTTTGACCTAAACCAATGAAATTTCTTGTTAACATGATAACCACGCCCCTGAATAAGAATCTGTTAGGTCCTGCATGAGTGGACCTTTTTCCTTAAAAACTGTGAGTGTTAAATACTGTACATAAATGAACAATTCCTCCGGGATTGGCTGTCCAGCCCTCCATGAGGCATTTTCTCACACGTTACGGCACACCTCAGAGATGTTGAAAGGAAAAACAGGTCATCATTAGGGACTAACCCTGGTTTAACCGGGGTCTAAAGTTAGACAGACTATACATTTTCTTAATAATATTTAATATTTCCTTTTTTTTGATAGTGGATCAAAAATTATCACAGTCGGTTCATTTTCACTTACCAATAACATTTGAAAAATTATTTGCGGTTTTTTGTTTCTTTTTTCTTCTGTCCTTTTTCTTTTTTTTTCTTTTCCTTTTTTTTTTTCTTTTCTTTCCGGTTTCTTTTTTTTTTTTCTCTTTTCTCTTTTTTTTTTTGTTATTTTTTTGTTTTTCTTTTTGTTTTTTTTTTTTTTTTCTTTTTTCTTTTTTTTTGTTGTTTTTTGTGTTTTCGTTTGGCCTTTTGTACATTTAGGAGAAGACGGCCCTGTGAAGAATACTTTGCTGCAGTGATCCCAAGGTCGATTTCGTTCCAGATCCAGCCAGTACGGGTTAAGCGGGGCATTGGTTCCTCTGGTTGTACACAAGAAAGGCACGTTTTGACCGATGGTTGGGTTGTCGCCACGTCCTAGCTCGATGTGGATTGAAGACACTTGTTCGGTCCTATTCAAAGAATGGTGAGATTTATACCATTGATTTATCATTTTTGTAGGATTAGTTTGAAGACAAAGTAGGTACCTTTTACAATTTTTAAAAAAAAAGGTCCATTTTGACAAATTGCACCAAGAGGCTGTGTCCAGAACATTGATTTATCACTTTTGTGGTAATTATTTAGAACTTTGTGTTTAAACTAGTCCCCAAAAAACGGTCCACTCTGACAATAATGCCTCAGAAATCACAAAAGAAAGTCCGTGCAACTGTATTCACTATCTAATACTAGTTTATTAAACTAAAGTATCCATTGAGATCCCCTTTTTAAAAAACTTTTAACTCTATGAGCTTTCTCAATCATCAAATAAAAAATGAAACTGCAGTAAAATGGCTCAAAAAATCAAAATTTGCTTTGCATTGGTTAAATAGTATCTTAACCTACGGACTTTGACACTTGGTAGAAAGTTTTTTCCTATAAGAAAATGCACAAAATGTGATAAGGAAAGACTTATTAAGTCTCTTTCACATATGCAATGAACGCTAAATGGCATGTACTATTTATTTACTGATGAGTATGACACAGATTATTTATTTTTTAACACCACTGTATCAGATCGGAAAGGAAAATCATACAAGTGGAATAAATAGGCAAAAAAGTTCTGGAGTTAAAGTAAGATTTGCCAGAGTATAAGAGAGTTTCTCACACGGTATTGCACCCATGACTGAAATAGGGACAGTCCACATTTTTGTGTGGCGTCCCCAACAGAATACGAGTGTCAAATGTGTGTCTACCGTTGGGAGTGATCACTTACACATACAGTCACTATGATCCTAACTGTACAGACCTATCTCACCTAGCATCGCAGAAATACCCGTCGAAGTCAGGCAGGCAAACACACAAAGCACGGACTCGCAAGTTCCTCCATTGAAACATGGCCGCATCTCATTACATCCGGGCACTGAAAGCAATCCAATACAATTATGAAAGATGGTAATATATGAATGACTTTGCAAGAACAGTCTGTCGAGTGCTTGCAAGAGGTCGTAAGTGCAATACCTGCCAATTGTCAGAAATTCATATCCACACCTACGTACTTATGCAAAGCGTTTGGTCAGTGGCTCTTTGAAATGGTCTACAGGTGATACAGTTGTCTGAAGAACCATTTCAAGAGCCACTGACTCAAGGATAAGAAAGTCCACCTAATACATGGCAGTGCACAGATGGAGCACACAGATTTATCACATGGCAACTATGACTCTTGCTCTTGACACTCAGACGAGGAGTTATCATCAACCTTCCATTACCCCAGGGTTGTTATACTACAAGCCTGCAGGGTCCCTTATTTGTTCCACAAAACATTATTGTGCAGTCAATAAATGATCACTATCAGTGATTTGCCTAATCAGCAAATACGAAAAAAAATCATCAAAATGACACGGTTTTTGCATGGATGTAACAAGTACAGGTATCCTAAACAACCCTGCAAATGATAGTCCAGACGCCAAACCTAATAAGGAAGGATCGGAGATTTGATTCCCTTATTAGTTTCCGAACGGACACTTAATACAACCACGTAATGAATGGAATCGTATCTTGCGAAGACCGCCGTTTTCTGCCTTTTCTGTCAATAATACAGCTGGAAAAGGTAAACTTATGAGAATTCTACAGTTTTATCCTTCACTTTGAAGCTATTCCTGCAATTTCTAAATATTTTTCCATCATTGATAGTTGTCTTAAACTAGATGGGAACAAATATAACAAAGGGACACATAAGGGCATCTAGTCTAATTAAAGCTACAATTGATAACAAAAACTACAATATAAAGCAGTGAAGAATAAAATAGTTATGACACTAGTAAACACATTAGAACAGTTTATAGTAGTAACTTGTTCACGTATAACTCGGTTTCACCGTTAACTTGGTTTCACGTATAACTTGGTTTCAAGTATAACTGGTTTCACGTATAACTCGGTTTCACATCAAACTCGGTTCCCGTATAACTCGGTTAACGTATAACTTGTTCACGTATAACTGGTTTCACGTATAGTTGGGTTTCACGTATAGCTTGGTTTCACGTATACAGCTGGTTTCATCGTATCGCTTGGTTTCACGTATAGCTTGGTTTCACAGTATAACTTGGTTTCATGTATGTAACTGGTTCATGTATAAACTGATTTCACGTTTAAGATAGTTTAACCCTCTCCCACCCTCGAACTTGATACATGCATGCTGAGACAACACATTCTCAGTATTTTTCCTTGCTATGGGTGCCAAAAAATCATATGCTGGGACATTGGTACTACTTTTCAGGCATGCAGCTATCTATGCTACAATGGCGCTGATGTGTAATAAGCATGTAACTGCCCTTTGAAATATTGTCTAGTGGTTTTTACAATTTTACACTTCAATCTGTGGTTTCAAACAGCCAAACATTAAAGTCTGACTCAGAGATTTTTGAAATATATATTTTTTGGTATTTATTGAAAATAGTCAACTATAACTAAAGATAGTCACCTAAAATGCCCAATTCCAAAGTTTGAGATGTATCAGATTTTTCGTTTGCATGCAGTAAACATTTTATGTGTAGTATATAGTGCCATAGGATACTGTGTATAACTAAATTTCCAGATCCGGAAATTTATAACAAAGTTGCGATTTTCTATATGAAGGACTTCGATTTGAGCTTAGCTATTTTACACAGTATTTGGTATATGGACAAACATTATGAAATTGCAAAAAACACAATTTGTTTGAAAATTGAGGGCGCCCTCCTCGGGAAATCTCTGAGTCAGCCTTTAAGGTCTAAATATTTTTTGTGGGCATTTAATTTTATACGTCTGAAGTTAATGACAAAAGCACTGAAATAAAAAAAATCATTAAAATTCACAACAATAAACTAAATGATAAATGTGCAAATTGTTGAGGCTCAATGTAATATTAATTGTGAAAATGCATTACAAATATTAAAATATTACAAATATCAAACAAAGAAGTATAAGTAATCAAACATTTTAAAGCCTTATTTTTATAAGCAGACAACAATCTACAACCCATAAAAGCATTTAACATGGAAGTTTGATGATGGCATGCACAAGACAAACTGTTTTACAAGTGTTGATTCCCCGGTTAATAAATGAATATGTTTTTAACTTTCTGATGCCTTTCTTAAAAAATCCAACCATTACTTTAAAAAAATTATCAAAATTTTCCATTTTAAACTAATTTTTGACAAAGAGAATGCAGCAAAATACATCTTCAGCACACCATGGAACTTGAAGCTTACCTAATGTCTCACAGAAATCTCCTGTATATAGTGCTGGGCAGACACACTTGGCATCAATACAGACGCCACCATGTTGACAAGGCTGAGCACAAGGTGGGACTGGATACAGAAAGACAGGATAAAAACACATGCAACACGTAACACATATAAACAGAGTTGTGCCAGACCATTTGGGTATCATACCATATAAGTATCTAACTTTGTGTTAATGGTGGGTGACATGATCAACAGCACGTGGTAGTTTTGATCACCACCCAAGCCCCAGGAGCAGGTCTCCCTCACTAACCTCAAAAGGCAGCTATTGAGTTTTCTATCTTTTTTTGGACTTAAATTTTTCCCTCTATTCCTGAAAAAATAATGAAAATTTTATATATTTTAAAAGAAGCAGTAGCGAACCCAAGACCACTGTATCATGAGGTCAGCTACCTAACCACAAGACCGGCAAGGATTGGTGTGCCAGATTTGGATTTCTAATCCTTGATAACATTGACGGAATAAATTGCTACTGCTATTGTGGTCAGTAATCAATATAATGAATAGCTCCGCTCTGGAACGGTTGCCACAACCTATGCTCCAGGAGCATGAGTGGTGGTCAAAATCTCACACATGCTGATCAACAACCTTGTCCCCTCACTTTATTCCATCAAAATTGAGATTTTGGTATTGGAACAAAGTTCATATTTTTTTCAATATTCATGTGAAATTTAAAGCCTGGGAAAGGTTTCCTTTTGAGAAAAAAAAAGCCCTGATTGGGTGACCTACCTTTAAACAAACATCACTGTCAATCACTATGAGT
>JAMKCH010049153.1:0-11021 GCA_023653785.1 Ophioderma brevispina | reverse complement strand
ACACTCAACTTGTTCTCACCATTTCTGAAACGCCGACCTTGATGCCCTAACCAAGGGGAGTAAGGGATGGCAGATGAGGTTCAACACGTACGAAATTGCTTCATCATGTATTTCACTTCTAGAAAATCCACTTAAACCACTCCAATCAGCCCAGAGACATTTTGTTAGATTGAACTGGACGCATAACCCCCGCAGCCGCACGCAAGTGCTTGTAGGGCTTGCTAAAACTAACACGGGCATCCGTCTGCTCATTCAGTCCCTTGGTAAGGGTATTTAGCCGGCTGGACTTTGTTTTCAGTTTGGAGACTTATGGAACCCATCTTTTTCACATTCATGCGGGTAAAATTGAATAGTAATTATAAAGAACAAATACAGTTATGTGAATCTTTAAAAAGGAACTTTATTATGGGAATAACAGCCAGTGTTGGGAAAAAAATAAAGATTGATGACGTCACGCATTGATTGGTTTATATTTGCTTCGGGGGACCCATTCAGGTTAAAAATGACGTACGTTTTACCCTCATTGGAAAAAGCAACCGAGTTATAGTCAATCGACGTCGGTTTTTGAATCAGTAGGGGAAAATGTAAATTTGGTTAACTGTTTAGACATAAGAAACGGTGTCTTTTGGAAAAAATAAAAAAAAATAATAGCCACTTTGGGCAGAGAGGGTCAGGTACAGACCTTGATCTTAAACATAGTCGGATTTTATTATATATCGGTCGCCCCGAAGAAGCAAACTGATATCTTGGATTACCTGACACGTGACACCTGTTACAATGACACGTAACACCAAACTTCATCTCGTTACCGTTTATAACTACAAGACGGGCCAGCAAGCAAGCAAGCATTCTGTATATTGTTGTCAAAGTCCGATAATCTTTCTTGCGATCACAAGAGTGAGATTATACACGTGGTTCTGTACAGGGAGGGTAGGACACGATCTGCTTTCGAT
Source organism: Ophioderma brevispina (assembly GCA_023653785.1). NCBI lineage: Eukaryota > Metazoa > Echinodermata > Ophiuroidea > Amphilepidida > Ophiodermatidae > Ophioderma > Ophioderma brevispina. The sequence continues at coordinate 10,068 of JAMKCH010049153.1, read as the reverse complement.
TTGGCACATTGGGGATTTTCCAAACGGTTTAATGTTGAACTGCTAAATGCATGTAATATGGCAGTCTCGGTCCCAGTGCATTAAAAAATCATATCTTAAACCTTTGTCAAAAGATCTTAGTATATCCTGATTAATTAAGAAAAAAATATGAAGTTCAATCAATCACTGGCTTCTGTTAAATTACCTGTGATAACTCAAACTCCAGAAACTTCCCCTGCAAAAAAGTAATCTCTATCAAACATAATACCGTTGGAAACATAACGCGCCATGGCTACAGAGCTATGCGCTCTGTAGCCATGCGCCCCGCTACACTCTAATATCAACACCGCCCTATTATAATTAGTAGACACCCAAAACCATTGACACTCCTGGGGTACCAAATACGGACACTGGGAGGTATAGGGAAGTCACCTAAAATGAACAGAAATGGGAGGAGGGAAGTCTGACGGTAGCTACCAGTTGGGTGTTGTTGGGTCCTGGGGGACCCCCGAAGTTGTCAACACAAATGGGTGTGGGTAGCATGAAGGAGGTCAACAACCAGTTGTGAACCTGCACTGCCACGCCTAAATCAGCAGCACAAACGACAAACATTTTTTCCCGGTTGGAAGGGGTCCCGCCAGACCCCCCACAAAAGGACCCCCAAATTGGGACTAGCCCTAGAAGAGAGATTTGGGTACACTCAGAAAAAAAAACAATGTCAATTTAACAAGTTGAATTTGTAGAATACCAATGGGTATGACCAGACAATGGCAGGTGCATTTGGCGGGTACCAGACACTTCAAATATGGCAGCCCTACTCTTCTATCCAACTAGGCTAGCCTAGATATTGGGGGAACCACATGAATGAAAACAAGTTTAAATGACCTCTCACACCTCAGAGATAGAATGACCCATGACAGAACAAATAGTTGTCATGGGCCTACCAGACCCCCCTAAATGGGCCCTCGGGCCCCCTCTAGGCTAGACTAAATTTTAATCAATTGCCTTTGATGGACCAAACTTTGTAAAATGCCCTTGACCCAGGTAGGCCTAGTCTATGTTGTAGGCATATTTAAATATAATAACTACATTCAGGTTTTACGCGCCGTGAAAAACACCAAACTTTGGCTAGACGTTAGTGAATACAAAGTGACTCATATCAAAGAATAAGTACCTAAATAGTCCATTTTCCACAAAAACCTTTTATAGGTAATAACTGTTGGTACGGTCTATTTGGCTCATGTCACTCTTAACCACTGGGACGTGTGACTTTGGGATCAAACGGAAAAAGAAACTGGTCAATATTCAAATACCTGTGAATAATGAAATGGTATATATTTAAAAAGTGATAACATACCTTTTTTCCAATTTTATTAAAAATTATTTATATTATACACATAGCTTTAGAGCCATACTGTGGTGCAATATTGCAAAAATGTATCATTCTGGGGCCAATGACACAGTGCTTTTACAACCGAGTTTACAAAAAAAACAGACTTAAAATAGTGGTTTAACCCTGCTCTTACTAAACTTTTTAACACAATTTTATATCAAGGGGAATTAAGGAATTCGTTATAAAGCACCTGATGCTTATGATTTTTTTTGAGGACAAGTTAATAGTTATGGTCCTCTTCTTGTCCGTAGTTATGGCGTCCTCCTAATGTCAAGTTTGCAACTCAGAAAAAAATTAATTCACAGACAGACAGTAAAATCCAATTTGCACTAAAAAACAACTTAGGTAGATCATGCAATTTTGAGCTCTAAATGATGGCAATTACTAGTTTTTCTATAAAAAGAGTTTTAAAGCCCATACTCTCCACAATATTTGCAAAAACATGTACAATACAATTATTCTTAGGTTGCAACCCCCCCCCCACACACACACACAATTGCTTTGATGGCATATCCTACCCTGGTGACCACCGTAGAGTTATGTTCGGGGGGTTAATATATTACTTCTCATTTTCTTTGCTAAAAATGCCTAATAGACAAGGATATAAAAACAATACATGTAACATAGAAGCTTTTTTATTGAAAAGTTTTAGCATTTAGCACACAGAGGAAAAGTTCTTCTGCTACGGCACAAACCGGACACGAAATTTTTTTTTTTCATATGTAGGATTATTTGGTGCTTTGAGTATTTAATGATTTTGGTTAAATTCAGTAAGTGTTTTGATATGTATTATTTACATATTTATTTATTTAATTTCAGGATGTGCACTAAAGGATGCGCTTGCATTAAAAATGAACATTTTTGCACATCCTGAAATGACAAACAATATTCAAAAGTATTGTATCATTAAAATTATGTTAAATAATTTGTAATTAAAATTACTCGAATTTGACGAAATCATAAAAAAAAATTACACCGCATTGCTTTTTGTAGAAAATTCAATTTTCATCAAATAAAGTGCCCTTTAAGCGTCGCTTTAACTACTAGGGAACGCAGACTGCACAGGGTTCACTTGATGATCCGGATCAGAACATGGAAGAGGATTGCTCCAAACCCCTCTAACGCTGACAATTTGCCAACTTTAGTGAACAAAGACTACACGGAGATTCATACCCCAGAGGCTGTAGGACGGAATATATACCCAGTCTTTCAGAGGGAATGTGCTAGAGAATAACAAGAGTAGATCACCAGTTTGAAGCTGATCCTTTCTCGGCAACAAAGAATAACTGCAAAGGTAAGGAAAGTTTCGGAAGAGGATCTCCAAGAAATTTAGATCAAAACCTGGCCATTACTTTAATTGAATCTACCAATATGGAACCATAACGGCAAGGAAAAACATGGTCTGCCATCCCAAAGCTCGAGGGGATCCAAAAGAACCGCCACATCAGTCAAATATCACACCCAATCAAGCTGCCCACAACTGCTTTTAAATGGCAAGTGCAGCAAGAAGCCTCAAACTAGATCAAACTAGACCGTAAGTGGTTTAGTGGCGCACCCGGGTTTCACGCGGCCCTTCACAGGATGAATTGGAATCCGGTATTAGCCCGGTTAAACTTCAAGCAGGGAAAGCAGTAGGCCTTGCAAAATTCTTCAATGGCAGCTGAAAAAACTTCGGCCCAGTAGCAAAGGAATGGTTCTTGGTTCTACAATTGCTGCCTTATTTCCCCGGTTCCTAAGGATCTGGAGGAAAGCACAGTTATGGCACTCCTAAAGACTGGGAAAGATCCATCCAATACCAAGGAGCTATGAGAAAAAGTATCACTCCCTCAGCAATACCTACAAACTCTTTGACGTCTCCTGCTCAACCGTATTGCACCTATGTGATAGACGAACACCCTCAGCATACCGAACAAGCAGGTTTCCGGCCAGGGCCAGGCAAATCAACAACAGCCACATTACTCAACAACCTAACTCAATATTGACGATGGTTTCGAGAGGGGTATGGTTTGTTCTTTCATCCTCTCAGCAGCTTTTGACACTGTTATCCACAGATGCCTACTCCATTAAATTCTGGAAATACCAAGGACATCCGTTTAACTGAAGCTTATAAAAAGGATTGCTGGCAAAATAGGGATGTTCTTTGTTCAGCTTGAAGCAAAGAAGAGCCGATGACGTATAGTAGGCTCAAGAATGGACTGTACCACAAGGAGGATCGTGCGTGCGCCTCTCCTGTTCAACATCTACACAACGACCAACCTAGGGAGTGCAGGAACCTGTCGTTTTATTTATGCAAGCCGATCTTGAAATTAGCGCACAAGATGCCATGCTTCACAGTTTGTTTAAGAGAGACTCTCCACAGCTTTGGATGAACTCACTCTCTATTATGAGGAGAAAAACCACTTACGTGCAAGCATCCAAGAAACAGGTAGTGCTTTCCATCTACGCAAGCGTGAAGCCAAACGTCAGCTTAAACGGCTGACTCAGAGATTTCCCGATGAGGGGGGCGCATCAATTTTCAAACAAATCGTGTTTTTGCATGTACGTAATGCTTGTCCATAATAATTCTTGTGTGAAATAAAATAACAAGCTCAAGCGCGAAACTCCTTCTATAGAAAATCACACACATTTGTTTAAAATTTTTTTTTTTTTTTTTTTTAAATTGAGCGTTTTTTTTTTTATAAAATTCTGGATTCGGTATCCTATGGCACTGTTAGTACAATGAATACAGTTTACTGCATGAAAACGGAAAAATCTCTGAAACATGGAATTGGAATTGTAGGTGACTATAATTAGTTCTAGATGACTATTTGTAATTTCTACATTAAAATAACTATATTTCGAAATTCTCTAAGTCAGCCTTTAAAGTTACATGGTCTGGAAACCCCCGGGAACACTGTGATAACCTTGTTACCTGGGAGTACCTTGGACCGCACTCTGTCTTATAAGACCCAAATCGAGAAGGCACGAAGGGAAAAGTATGTTCACGCAATACACCAAACTGGAACAAAATAACTGGCACAAGATGGGGTGCTCGCCCACATACCCGAAGATCGGACGGCACGTGCCCTGTGCTGCTCATGTGCAGAGGGTGCTTGCCCTGTGTTGGGGTATCTGAGCCATGCCAGGAGGCTTGGTTCAGCGTTAAATGCCTCCTGCCGCTTATCACAGGATCAGGGGGGGGTTTATTTTTTCGGTACGGGCCCAAATGGCCCTGCCGTGACTCAATGGCCAAACTATTTTCCATGCTATGGTCAGCATTCTTTGCGTACGTTAAACATTTGCTAATTGGCCTAAATGTCCAAAATACAATAGGCCCTAAAATTTGAGCCCACAGTCTGAGGAGCACTCAACTTAAGTTTGGAGTGTGCGGCACAAAGCACCAAACTTTGGGGCTTGCGACTGATTTTGTAAAATAAATTTTTGAGGGATGTTAGGCGAACTTTAAAAACAATTTCAGGTTTCAACTTTGTTCCGGGGAGAGGGGAACAAATTTTACGTACGGTAAGAAAAGTGTGCCAACACTTTTGTCCAAGATTGTAGTATAATTTCCGGGCAGAGGAGTGGTAGGCCGGGTTTGTTTCCACATCACCAGATGGATAAGACACACAATAATAGGGGGTGGGTTTCAGCCTTGTTTAAATCACGTCTCAAACAAACATCATAATCCTTCAAAGGTGTATTAGGTTAAGCTCATGCATTACTGAGAAAGGATATCGAGTTCTTTCATTTTCATGAAAGAAATTTAGCGACAATGTACAAAATATCAACTCCACAAGCTAAGTCCACTTTCATCTTCTCCAAGCTTACCTAAACTTCCAAAAGTACTATGTAATTTCAAAATCTTAAAGGGGGCATGACATTTTAGAACTGGGAGAAGTAATTTTAGTTCGCCGTACGTGTACTCATAGTCCGCTTCCAACGGTAACGAATGGCACTCAATTCAGTTGACCTTTACGCAACATTAGTTTCACGCTTTATCCGTTATCATCTATGGAGGCCCGGACTGTGGCTCCCGGCGAACCATATCTGCTTCCACACGGTCTTTTTTTTGTACATTCTTACATTGTATATAGAAGCAAATAGAAAATTGAGAGGGAAGGTGCCCGAACGCTAATGTTAACGTTTTTATAAGCCTTTGTGTTGATACCAAATTCGTTAAATTGTAAAATTAAAACATGGCACCCTGCCCCCTTTAAGTAAAGGTTGGTGGTTTTTGACGTATGTTGAGAACAGAGGACGTAGGTGTTTTACATAGTGCAAAGCTAAGCCTTACACATTGCTTAAAGGGGTTGTAAATACCAACATTACATTATTAACTTATTTACTTATGACAAAAAAATATGAATATGGATTCAAAGGATTATATTGAATTGACAAATTTACTTAAATACTGAACTTCGATAATTGCTAAATCTTGACAATGGGCTCCTACATTTTCCTCAGAAAACCAATCAACACACAAATTGGATGTGACGCAAACATCGGTGCGCGGATGTTAACAAATATCGCCGATTATTGAATTTATTACATAGACTGTGGGGCGTAGAGCAAAATGGACCAACTGTATAACAAAATCCGTAGTCCCATCAATCGGGAGAAGACAAAAAACCCGGGGTAAGTTGTTTATAAAATTATTAACACGATTAACGTCTGTTGCCCCAAATAAAACTGGGACATTTTCTTGAAAATGAGGGACTTCTGGAAATGTTACAGTTTCCCATGATTTGGATCTCGCATTTGGATATTTTGAGGAAGATACAAGTAGTCCCTCAAGGTCCCATACCAAAGACAAGCAAATATTTACAAGAGGGGGTAACTTTACACCATATTTTATATATCTCCAAACTAAACAACATAGACATTGCAAACTATACCTTTTCTGGATTGCTCACGGCTCATACCAACAATTGACACCAATTTGTCCACGATCATTGTTGTGCATATCAACAATTGGCCCCTGCACAATGACCCAATCAAAAAGTTCAATGACATATATCACCATTTTCACCCATATTCTGTGCTAAAAAAATCAGAAATGCCAAAGTATATATTTTGTGATTCTTAGAGAGGACAAATCATTTGCGACACTTTTCAACTAAATCGAACCACTGTTTGGAATCAAGATGGCCGCCAACCGGACCCCGTGGGACAATATTTGATTTTGTTATGATCAAAATTCTCTAAGGAGATGTCGTAAAGATTCTAAAAATAATGTTAGAATTTAAGGGCGTGCATGGGAACTAGTCTAATAAGGCTCCTGTCACTTGTGTACCGCATATATAGCGTCTCACGTATAACCGCACGTCGCAAAGCACCACGCGTAACGCTGCTCAGTAACGCTTACAAACAAATGGTCGATTACCTTAGCAACCGTCCATATCTTCGCTGATTTTTCAGCCATTTCTGAACAGATATCGTCCACATATAGTTTAGAACCCGTCCGGTATCCTCATGCATCTTTCATGGTTCGAAACTGACGGAGCCTTTTGGGAAACAAACATACATACAACATTAGCCAATTGTATAACTTTTCATGTATTTTCATTTTTTTCTTCTCAAAACTACTCCCGTGTTCTAACCCGTAGTTTCCGTCATACCAGAACCAAAGCGAAATAACATGACGTGTTTCTGACAATGTTTAATGCTGTAGCTCACGTAGTTCCCATTATCGAAAGAATTAAAAGTCATCCCGTATTCAGTGTTTAACCTTTTTATCTCAAAAGTACCCACCGTGTGCTAACCCGTAGTTCCTGTTAGACCCACACTTTTTCCTCATGTAACATTACAATTGAAAGTTGAGAGTATGACAAATTAAATGACAAATTATGAATTTATGGTTTGTTACTAAATTAGTCATGTCCATCAAATGACAAATTATGAATGCATTATTTGTCATTTAATTTGTCATGTAGTTTGTCATGTACTAAAAATGACAAGTTAACGACACTTCTGTCATTCGTTAATTTGTAGTGCAATCTTAAAAAAGTGAAGTTTTATAATTGACATGACAAATGTTTAATTTGTCAAATAAGACCCTTTTCGTGACAAAGTAATGTTTTCAGTAATGTATTGTATTATGTAACACTGCATAGCCATTGTTATTGCCGATGCAGTTGAAATTATTTTAGAGTTATCACCACCCATATTTAGATTGTGCTATTTTTCATGACGTAGAACATAGAATACCTTGTCCTCGATCACGAATGAATAAACTTTGAGAGGTTCTACTGAGTGTTCAGTTAATCTTGACCCCATACTTCATTTATTTGAACAGGAAACGAAGATGAAGAAAAATCATTAAAAAGTTGTTTGGCAAACTGTGACCTAATATCTTTGTGCAGAACCAAACCCGTAACTTGCCGTGTAACCCCATTTCTATTCAATTTACTGCGTTATTACCAGAAATCGAAATTCATTGACCAATATGAAAAAAACTTAATAGAAAGGAGGTCCAACATTAAGTCATGAGTCTTGGCTCTGGGCAAAGATGTTAGGTCACAGCTTGCCAAGCAACATTTCTTTCATGATCTTTGTTCATGTTCCTTTCCTTTTCGAATAAATGATGAAATGCAAGGTTAAAGTTATTGAACTCGCAGTAGAAGCTCGAGTTTTATTTTCTTCGTGAACGAGGTTATAGCTTAATCTAAATCGGGCGGTGATAGCACCTAAAAGCTTTTCAACTTCATGGACACTCAGAATGGCTCTGCAGTTCCACATACAAGAAAAAGAATCCGAAGTCCTTTGTCCTATGCATACCGGGCGGTTTTACTTTTCAGTATAGTACCATCATTTGCTGGAGTCAATGAATCATGGTGTACATCCATTGGTGGTTGATATTCAGGGGGGAAAGGAGATGGCATTTCATTTTAAAGAAAATGTGCACATACTGGGCGTGAGAACACGCGTAGAACTAATTTTTCTCATTTTAAAGAATTTATTTAGGAACAATTATGTACTTCCCAGGGGTGCGCCACCTTTATAAACGCTATGAGATCTGCGCCCGTTGGCCTATATATACATTGGATGCATCACCATGTTGGTGAGTGGTTGTAAAAGAGCAATTCCCAATAAATTAATAAATAGGTTAGATTTTATGTCCCTTTAAAGGGGCATTTCGTGATCCACCGCCTCGTCCCCGATTACCCCAAAGTAGAGATTTTCATCAACATCTGAACCATTACATTAGTAATCCATGTGTGCCAAATCTCGCATGCAAATTCGTCGTGTCTGTAAGAAAATTCGCAATTTTGTTATTTTCTGGTCCGTAAACGGACAGAATTATAATCAAAAGCACACAGTGGCCTATAGGTCACGTGTGAAAAACGATCATTTGGCTCATAACACAAAACGCAAAGTCTGGATCAGCTTAAAAGTTGTGAATAAAGCTTCTCAAGGAAAGCTATTGAACAATGATAAAACAGATGGTGCTGGAATCACGAAAATGCCCTTTAAACCTACTGTGCTCTGAATCGAAGACAAGAGCGTAACTGTGAGCCAGTCTACTTTATCACCACATAGAAGTACTGCCAAGCCTTTTGCTTGTAAGATATATAACAAGTTGTTGAATTTGGGAATCAGCTATGATCGAGCAAAGCGCGAAGCTAAAGGGACTACACATGCATATCCCGGAAGTACTACGCACAGCCACCTAACGATTTTCAGCCGCGAGCAGACAGGGCTTCAGCATTTCAGAAGAACGCAGGTTCTTTCCCTACAGAGCTCTATATGACTTGGAGTTTTTTCGACATGTCTGCTGCTACAAAAACACGAAGTAAAGCGGCACTGGGCACATTTTTCACAAACTGAATTTTTTAAATTGCCTCAGCCCGCAAATGATAGTCCTAGCCATATAAAGATATAGATATATTTTACCCAAAAAAATCACATAACCCAAAACCAGATAGGGACGTTAATAGAGGTTAAAAACAACCCAGTAAATTTGTAGGCTAACTTTAGTTCTGTAATTTAATTAATCAACCAGCGTCTCTTGACACGATATCATAACAACGTACTCATGATATTAAACCAACAATGGTCACAGACCGGTCAATTGTGTGCAGTGCCTTACTTTCTTTCTCTAATTTGCGAAACTAAATCAGAATTATGAGCAATACCGATACAGATAACTGTCTTTTGAAGTATCGGTAGATTGATGGCTCTATCCGCCCTCAGTCCCCGAAAGCGGTTCAGTCGGGGCATTTTATACATCTGAATTCCTTGCTTCGCATAATTGCAAGCAGCAATTTGTTATGGTAAAAGAAATTGGTCGCTTAGTTAAAGTAAGTGCCGCCCAAGTTACGACTCTATATCCCAAGACTTTAACCTGAAACCCAACACGGTATTTTTTTGACCACCACCTGCCTCCAGGGGTCAGTCTCCCCTCACTAAACTCAAATAAAAGTGCAGCGTATTTATTTTTCTATTTTTTTTTGTTGACCTTGGTTTTTTTTTTCCCTCTAGATGGCCTCTAACCTGAAAATAATGACAATTTATAATTTTTTAAAAGAAGCAGTAGCGAGATTCGCTACTGTCTATTGTGGTCAGCAGTCAATATAAGCTCCACTCTGGAACGGTTGCCACACTATGCTTCATGGATGTAGAAGGTTCCTGTCTGGTGCAATTACCTGTACAATCAGAATGGGTTAAGATGCGTCCCCCAAAATAAAATAGGCAAACAATTACCCCCAAGAGAATTA
>JAMKCH010049152.1:0-89575 GCA_023653785.1 Ophioderma brevispina | reverse complement strand
TCAGTTGTTTGTTGGTTTTGGACGAAACACAACCTGACGAATGATATCAACCGTGGATATGAAATATAATGAAAAATGTGTTTAAAATAAATGGAAAAAACTAATATCAAAATGTTCCAGGTCTGAAATGTTTAATACGTTACGCAACTGCGGTATAGTAGGTTCAAAAATCCTGAAATGATAACTCATGGACCAGGAGCTGCCAAAAAACGTTCTCTGAACGTTTTGTGAACATTTCGTTTATGTTTTTTGAACGTTTCCTCGAAACGTTTTGGACGTTTTATTGTGGAAGGTCAAAAAACGTTGTAAGAAAGAAAAGTCATTTAAAAACGTTTCTAAAACGTTATGACGAACGTCCAAAATGTTTTAAAAAAAACCATTTTGATTAATATGCCTTAATTAAATAGTAATAAGTAATGAAAAAAAAAAAAAGAAAATTCGATTTTCTTTTGTGTTAATCTGTAGGGTGTGTAATGCATGGTTTACGGCATGAACCACTTTGGCACCTGATAGTTGATAGACAGAAATTATATCACTTACCTCCTCTGGGAGTAGAACCTGGACCGTACGCGTGGAAGTCTGACCACTTAACCATTACCCAGCTAACCGACGAGTTTAAATAGGTTCATTTCTATTATATAGTCTAGAGGTTTAGCAAGGCGAGTGTTTTCAACATTTTCCAACGAATAAGTGATGCATTCTATAAAGTAGCTTGAGGTATAGACATCAGTGTACCGTACGCTAAAATACCTTAACCCTAAACCTTATATTTCACTGGTGCGTTTTCAAAAACGTCCTTGCCCAAAAAAAGATGTTTGTGTTTATTGGGGTTAACAAATAAATGTTTTTTTTAAATTTATTATGAAACGTTTCATGAGTGACCATCTGATGTAGGTTATGTCCTGACCAATTACATGTTTCTATTGTTAATAATCCTGAGGCTTGCTTTGTTTTGAAACAATGCAGTTATGTGACTAATGCTATGGTTTGGCTGTCATGGATTGCATTGCCTCAAGTGGGACTGCTTTCAACAAATATCTTGATTTTGATGGATTAAAGCAATAAGAGCACATTTGGTAAGCGGGTCCCATAAAAAAATGATTATTGACCGGCCATCATCGAACATAATTACCCACATTCTATGGTGTTAAAAACAGGCAACCATTCATACCAGGTTTAGTAGAGCGGTTTGGACTGCAAAATTGTCGACAATCCCTCCCCTCGGTACAAAAAACGCAACCACTTCTATTGATAAGATTAGTAAAAATATTTAAAATTATGGTGTGATGGCATGGGTGTTTTGGGTCAAAAAGTCACGTGTTGAGGTAAAACTAAGAAATCAAGAGATTAATTTCTAGCAAAACAAATTTTAATCATGATGAAATACTACTAAAATCTATAAACATTTATGTTATAGATTTCTATTGTATACAATAATATAAAGGGGTAGAATTTTAGCCCCAAAATAAATTTTTTTCCTAAATAACACCCCGTTTTATCACATGTCACGACAACGAGGATATCTGAAATGTATAAAGCCTATATTCAATATCAAAAACATATATCAATAACACAAAAGGATACCCATAATAACTTAAGATTGTAATTTTTTACATTAAAAAAAATAAAAAAAATTAATTCACTTATTTGCAGCACGGAAATGCAGTTTTCGGCCTAGAAATCATCCCTGCCACCAATTTTCAACCACAACCATCATTTCTTAAATCTCATATATTTTCCTTCAAAAATAGGTTGGTTGGTTAGTTTGTAACGAGGGGAGGGGTAACTCGAAAACTAGAACACCTTTTAAAGCTCGGCCACTCCGTAGTTTATTACTGTAATTTAGTGTCAAACTATTGTAAATTACAGGAGTGTTCAAATTTGAAACGCTCTTTCATTACGGGATGGAGCTACGTTAAACCTCAAAGATTGCAGTGTGAAAAATTGTAGGACGCCTCATGTGGGACCTTGAGGATGGCAATTTACAACTCTTTGAATAAGAAAAATGGTTTGCCAAATGGCTTACCTTTTTCAAGATTTTCAAAGCGTTACTTAGGGTCCCCCATTTGAAAGCCTCAAATGGATGCCGATGACTGCCTGGTTAGACACTGCAAAAAAGGTTTGCAATTGACTGCTTTTTGATTAAACTAGGCAAATGATGTCAAGAGATGACCGTCTCAACGTTCGAAAGGTTGCTGATCGGCCTCCTTTTGGAGATTTTCAAAAGGAAGGTTAAAAGTAGAAAAAAGGATGCCATTTATCATTTCAATTCTTTTTCATACACATTTCAAAAAAATAATATTTTTTTCTAGGTTTTCACAAAGCACTGATGACACTCTCCCTCGGCTAGCCGATCGGCTACCGCCACTGTGTGGGCGGCGAAAATTTGCAAACGTCACCTTCTCGCCGTGACGCAGTTTCGCGTCTTCCCACGTGACGCTCAGTATTTGTCAGCCTACAGCATGGATGTCATCCAATGAAATCAATTATTCTATCGAATGGTATATAGAATCCAACGCTTTATCCTTTTATAATTTCCAGAGATACTATCAAGTACTAAGTGTGAATCAAGTGTGCACTAACACCAAATTGTCAACTGTTAATTTGCCAATTGACGTTAATGTGCGAGCTTAGGGGGTTAATATTGCTACATCACACGCATCGGATGCCGCTGTGCAGAATTTCAATGAGGTAAACGTTATAAGAGGTCCTACAAATCATTTAAAACTAGTTTTCCCTGTGTCTCTTGATATAAACACCTAAACTTGCATTGTTGGTTTAATAGGGCGCTGAGAGTTTTTATATTTCACAATTTTCCTGTTCATTTTAAACTTAAAGTGCATAATGGGGGTCCAGTGGACCCAGGTTCGTGTTTCTCTAATTAACGCTTTTTTGTAATTGCCAAATATCAGTTGCGCATGATTTGGTGGATTAATTCAATCGGGTCATGGCGTTTTATACTTATTAGCATATAACATTTTGGGCGGCTTCACATTTGTTTTTGCCCATTAGCCACTTAACTGATACGGGGGGTCCTATAGGGCCACTTTTTGTTTTTCAGTCGGCGTTTCTAACGCTGCAAATTTATTTGGTTTATATTTGGTATTATAACTTTGAGTTGACGTTTTGGCGTCTTAAGCATGGGTCCCTAGGAGCCCCCCCCTTATGCACTAACGAAGTGCTCATGACAAAAATGAAAAATCTTCTTAATTAGAGGTACTGTGCTTTATTTTCATAATGCTTTACACCTATAACATAAACAAAGTAAATAATTAATCAAAAACATTCTTGCAAAACTATGTAGGCCATGGTTGCCATAATATTTATATAAATAATTTGTAGCGGTTTACTGTAGAAAATGTAGAAAAACCTATGGTAAATTATACAAGTAACCCTCTAAAAAATATAAAAATGGCCATGAGACAATTTAGTTTGGGCTTAATATGCGAAATATAGTCATTCTCCACCAATTAAAGCAATTCAGCACAAGGTTCTAAGTGGAAGCAATGCATAGAAATTGCAGAGAAAACGAATAAGTGTATTTGTCGCGCATTTGACGCGAAGAATTAAATCAATGTTTTGCCCTAGTTTTCTTATGAACAATTTTTTCAGTTTTATTTCTTTATTTGATGTCTTTGACGCCTTCTAACATGTTGTGGGTTCATCTAAAACAAACTCTTTTGGAAAAGTGTTATGCATACTAACGGAAGTGCAAAACCCCTTATGCAGTTAAGTGCTAAATCGCACACACTGGAGTAAGTGTTTTTGAATTTTATTTCAACAATTTTTATTTGCATTGATTGTCATCTATTTGAGCCAAAATTTTATGGAAAAGTCCTTCGGAAAGTGAATTTAATTTGTGGGCGGGAGTATTTGGTTCACGTATTTTCCCGTCTTTGATTTGTACCCGGTGTTGAAACCATCATAGCAAGGATTAAACACGGGGACGACTGCACCTTATTCCGTTGAACACAGAGGGGCATACTAAAAGAGCAGGGCAGAATCATAGGGGCCTCGTGTACCCCCCCCCCACCACTACAGAAAAGGTAACACCTTGGTAGTTAGTATGAACCCTTACATCAATGCTAGGTAGTATACTCTTCAAAATTGGGTATCACTTTTTCAAAGGGCCAATTTAAGTTTACACAGGGGTCAATTTTAAAATTGCCCCAATTTCTGTGGAAACGTAGTCATGGTGTCCAATTAATCATAAGGGGATTCCAAAAAAGATAGTTTGTACCACTACGACCGTTGGTTTTGGGAGTTATAGGGTTAAAATGACTAAAATGGTAAAAAAAGGTCAATCTCAATTGTTAAAGGGTCAACAGTTAAAGGCTACTCAGAGATTCAAAATTTTATCTTTTGTTGTCGTAATTAAAAATAAGTCACGAGAACTAAAGATAGCACCTAAAATGCTAAATTCCAAGTTAGAGATGAATCGGATTTTTCGTTTTAATACAGTACACATTTATGGACAGTATAACAGTGCATAGGATACCGTGGATAACAAAATTTCCGGATCCGGAATTTTTAAAAAAGTTTGATGTTCTATATATGAAGGAATTCGAGTTGAGCTTAGTTTTTTACAAATGATTATGATAGGGACAAGCATTATGTATATGGAAAAAACCCAACAATATGTTGAAACTTGAGGGCGCCTCCCCGGGGAAATCCAGAGTCAGCCTTTAAAGTTAATCTCATTATATTTACATACTTGCACTGATTGCTGAGGTAAGAAGGAACTCTCAAAGAGGGATATGAGGATCAACACCAATTGGGAGATGTTGCCCTATGACTATTTGTCGCATAAATGCTAAACTATGCATTGCAAATGGTACAAACTACTAGTATTTCTTATTTTGACACATTAAGATAGATGAAGGAGGTGTTTAGGGATAACAAATTACAAGTCTACAAGTCGAACGTGTCCACATTTACAACCACAAAATTGAGTTCTTTGAAACAAGCATACCCCATGGGAGTTTCCGTAAAGCACAGGTTTATTCGGTTAAGGTTTCCGAATTCATAAGTGTGTCAGAAAAAAGTGTGTCAGATGGGTCAGGTTACAGAACCTCCCCATACCCATTCTCTACAGATGGCGACAACACTAGACTTATGAGCGTGAACGTAGTAGCAAATCATTGAAGGGATAAGCAGCAAAAATACTGTGGAAATTTATTATATGAGCTTTTAAATAAGGGACAAGTGTGTAGGTTCTATTAAACTACTTCAAAACAGTCACCACATAGTATTTAAATAAAGTATTTGAGGAATTTGTCACTTTCTCTAGCAAATTGATAGGCAGTGATGGCGAATCTATATACACACCAAATGGCTGATTGTGATACATACCACTACAGACTAAACAAAGTTTAATAATGTACGTGTTTGAGGTCAAACTGTGAAGGTCATGGTCCACAATATCGCTCTTAAAAATCGAAAATCGAAGATCGAAAATCTTGTGATGCCATTGGGCACCCATAGAGGGTCCAGTATCAGATAAAATGTACTGTGTTGTTTTCAATACATCGGATTTAGAGCCAACCACTTATACAATCTTTATTAGCACATGATTGTAATAAAAATACCAATACATTGATTTTGTATTATGATGTTTTGATGCTGCTCTGGATTAGAAAAATCCCTACTTATCCCTCTAGGTTAAAAACCACAAACTTTCTCATACACAGGTAAAATTGGCAACTTTGAGCACAGGAAATTAAAGGTACAACGAACGATTTCAAGTCATCCAAATATTCTGTGATATGTTGTGATTTCATATAGATTAGACACCCGATAGATTGCCTAGCTTTTATTTGGCTATAGAAATAGCTTGAAATGAAAACAAAAGGTGATTTGTATGTACTTATATTTCAATAGAAATTTCAGGCTTATTTTCCTACTTGCTCGTACAGGAAATTAGAAATTTCACAATTTTTGTACCAAAGAAACGTTTCTCAGCTTAATCATTTCAGATGGGGATATTTTTTTGATAGAAAGCTTTACAGCAGTGCAAAAAGCAGAATGTTCACATTTTGGGGGACATCGGTTATTTGAAATCTCTCGATGCACCTTTAAACAATAGCACACCAAAGTACAAGCTCAAATCACCAAATGACGAAATTTTCAACATGTGATGACCACCAGAAAATTGTTGATGCGAGGATTTGCTTTCCACAGAGAGGGCGCTAGCACATTGTGTACAGTGACTAAAAAATAAAGCAAAACATTGATTAAAAGCAAGGATATTCCCAATAGTTACATAAACAAAAATATTACATTATCTTACAAATCCCTAGGTCAAATCAGGATTTTATAGAAGTACCACCTTGGATATGATACCAATACAATATGTAAATATTTACTACGCACGTTGCAAAATAAATAATCGATACATGGTGCTCTTTGGATAAGGTCTTGTATCAAAAGAATTGTCATGCTGCTTTTATTTCTATTACAGAAATAAAAATGCATATTGTTTTGAAGATAATTATTGACGGCAAAGATTACAATCTTGTTTTCACCCATCATGATATCAGTTCACACATCGGATTAAAAGTCTTCCTGATCTAACCTCGGTTCTATAAACCCTTTGGGATATGATATTTCCATTAAGAAAATAGGCCACTGACATTTAGAGTGCAAATCAAATTGTGTCTATTACACTGGTGGCCTTTGTAAATGTGTTAATGAACCTGATAGATGTTAAAATCTAATTTATATAGCTCATAATTAAGTTAAATGTCCTTACAACTTCATTGTTCTGATTTTATAAGTTCAATATACATGGAAATGAGAGTATTTATTGTTGGATTACCTTAAGGAGAAAGACCATGTTTTATTCTTCGATACTTCAAAAATGAACAATGAATAATTATTACCACAATCATTGTACCTAAATTATTAATGATTATTGAAATTCATCCGATGTATTCTACTCCTATTGATCTTAGTAAGTAACTGAATGTAAGCCACTGTTAATGACGGAGTGTTTATTACATTAAAAATCAGAACATTCATCTTCGTGTTTGAGTTAAACGTGAGGTAAATTCCTTGGTACTATACTCTGGTTACCTTGTCGTGGGATTAGAGTGGACGTGCAAGAGCTGGCGCCGCACCCAAGTGCGGACATTAGAAGCACGAACAAAGACGGCAACGCAAAACACATGCGTTACTGCCGGGACTAGGTTAAACAGAGAATAGCAGTAGTATTAAAGAACATAATTATTTATAGGATCAAAGTTCCAATTATTTACTGTTCGTTAAAAGAAGCTGGAAATGAGGCATTATTCAAGATTTTTCACATTCTTTTATGCCTCATTGACTTTCTAGGTACATCATAAGTTGAAAACCAGCTTTTGGTTGCGATTACATGATTTCTGTGGTATGCTTAAAGTGGTAGGAGGAGATTTTTTAGGATACGAATTTCTCTCAAATTGCACAGGATCGATTGTAGACCACCTACCAAGAACGTTCCGAAGGTTTATTGGACAATTAAGTACAAAAGAAAACAGCAAACCTTGTTTTGAACTTGCCTGACTATCGTAATTGTCCCCATAGAACACCGTGCTTTGACTTTCTGTCGTGCACGACAGAAAGTACTAAATCATCATATTATTACATAACGACGGCGTATTAGGCTTATTCACTTCAGGTGTGATCTAATACTTTGGAAAGCATTCCAAATATGCAAAAAAACCGGGTTCGAAAAAAATTGGGTGCGCTTCATTCTGGATCTTAAAAAGCTAGATATTACCACAATAGCTAGAAATTATCTTTCTATATTTAGTTATAACATCCATAAGTTTTGATAAAAGGGCAAATTTAAGTAAGGAACATTATGTCTTCAAGTTGTCTATTAGAAGATCATATCTGATGTTTTTGCTTTTTAAACATACTTAAGACGATCTGAAAAATATATAAAAATGTCATACTTATCTGTAATATATTATTTAACATATACCAGAAATTTACGATGAAAGTGTAAAACGTACGAGGCTCCCGGGGATGTCTCTAAACCATTACAAAGTCATATTTGGCATATTTATTTGGTTAAATATGCCTAACTTTAAGATGGGGTCAATACATTACTAATATATAGCAATTAACAGGTTTTAAAGATCCTGAAAGATGCTCATATTTGCCGCCATATTGAATTTTATGCAAGGGAAACAAAAGAGAAGATCCGATCATGACTTTCTAACAGTTTCTTACAGTCAGAGTAGTCAAAGACAAACATTGTATGTCATACATTTGTATTTAATTTTATCATAATTTTTAAGTTTATTTGACCTTTATTTTGAATCTTAAACATGTCTAACTTTATAAAAAATCAAAATGTCATGAATAAGCTTTTTATGTTCAAAGCAATTTATCTCATACTTTTAATAAACAAGTAATTTGTGGATGATATAAAACTATATTACAAATAATATTATACGAGAACTTATAAGTTCAAAGGTCTTGCAAGGTGGCCATTCTTGGAATTTAAGTATGTTAACTAAATACAAAAATATGAGTTTCTGATGGTCAAAGACATCTCACCATACTTTCATTGATAATAGATATATAGCAATTAAGTTTTGAAGGTTCGGGAGGTGGCCATTTTGAAATGTGAGCAGTTTGAAACAAAAATAACAGATATGATTTTCTATTAAGGGGAAAGACATATTTCTGTACTTTAGTTTACACTTTTGCTGTAACCATATAACTGTTTTTAGTTGTTTGAATGTGGCCATATTGGCGGCTATCGTAAATTGTAGGAAAACAAAGCTGCCATATATGGCTTTCTAATAGCCAAGGTCATATTATTTCATATTCATTCTTTTTTAATGATTTTGGATTATATAACCAAATATATATTTATTATTTATATTACAGATATATGACAATTTCTAGGTATGTCTCAGAAAGGGATCATGCATATTGGTTACCACCTTGAATTGGAGCATATTAACAAAAAAAAATAATATATGGATTTTAAGGGTCAAAGACATATAGGCTAATCCATACTCTAACAAAGAAGGGCAGAAGGACACCAACTACACCACCCCTCATAGAGCTCCATTTGCTACTGATGTTGTCTTTAAGCTTATGCTTCCTACCTAAAAAAAAAAAAAAAAAAAATGTCATCATACTTGTCCAAATACCTCTCTTTGTATATTCCTGGCAGACCAGTCTTTTGATGTGAAGATAACAAGACGCTCCTCACTGTTCTTTGTACAAAATAGGTCAGTGGGTGACGGGGCTGTCATCAATGCAGCCCTATCCTATGGAACTCTTTGCTCATCTCTGTTCGCCACTCCAGGTCCATCGTTACTTTTAAGAAAACAGAGAGTTGAGCATGTCCTTAAATTGGCATATCTCAGCTGATTGTTTTTATAAGATTGTGCTACTGTTTCTTATACTAGATTAGATGATAAGTGTTTTACCTTAAAGTTCATTACTCTTAAATCTATCATATTATCGTGTTTAGGCCAAACAAAAATTCCTTTTTATCTGTAAACGCTTTTCAGAGGTGCGAATACAGTTACAGCATTCAATAGCCTCATCACGCCTGATTGAGTGCGAATTTTAAGCCCTGCAGGTGCTCACGCATACTGCCGGGCAGTGCTTTGTTCGTTGCCCGGCGTTGACGTCACATGTCACCTCATCTATAGCTCAGATTATAATTACAATTTTATTATACTTTCTGGATAATGTAACTAAACATATTACAGATATATGGTAACTTAAAAGTTTGAAAGATTTGTAGAGGTGGCCATATGGCCACAATCTTAAATTTTCAGCTTGTTGGAAAAACGAAATTACCAGATAATATTTTCTACAGGCATGACAGGTAACATACACATATCAATACTTCAATTTGTACATTTATCACATTTTTTGCTGGTAAACTGTCTGTAAATACTAAACTGCTATAGCGGCCATTTTTAAATTTAAGATGGCTGCCATAACCAAGTGACCAATGTTGTTATCAAAGTACTTATTGAATTCCTAGACCATGGAAACGTGAATATACACGCTGAAATCATGCCTCAACCAGTCTCAGAAACAGGGATATGGGCAAAAGCGACTTTATTTGGCGACCATTTTGAAATTTAATATGGCCACCAAAACCAAATGATCTGATGTTGTTATAAACGATCTTATTGGAATCCTTGACCCTTAAAACATGGGTATAGACACCGGAAACATGCTTCTACTGGTCTCATCAGAGACCGAGATATGAGCAAAAAAATTGGCGGCCATTTTGAATTCCAAAATGGCCGCCGTAGGGGAATTTAGAAAAAATGCCAACATTGATTTTCTTATTTAGTGAAACAAAAGCTTTCAGAATATGTATAGTTTTCCTAATCTCCATAAAAAACCAACAAAATTACATAAGGAGTCTGACTTTTAACCAATCAGTCGTAAATGGCATCTCCAAGACCACTTTTGAATGTTTTACTATCTATTTTGCACAAAGAACGATCTAAGGTATTGATATGACCTAAGAATAGCAATTTAGAGACAAAATGGCATTTAACTTTTGAAACAAGTCTGTTCTGATCGTGGCTTTAAAGACTTAATGTCATGTACCGAACTATTACAGTACATTGAAAATTAAGTGAAGTCTACTGCGTCTTGAATCCTTAGACTTATTTTAAGTATACGAGGACCGGAATTGGTGACAAAAACTTTTTTGACTTAACAAAATTTAAATCGTGTGAAAAGGCTTACCTTAAAATAATCCTTTTGATTTGAAATAAAATTTAAATGAGTTTAAAACTTGTTTAGGAAATCATTTAAAGATTTATCTTTGAATCTAAAGGAATTTGTTTTTAAATTCCAAAAGGTTTTGTCCATAATGCCAGTCACCTTAGACTTAAACAATTAAATCTAAGGAATAAGATCAGTACAATTCCATTGGGTGGGATACTGATAGTAGGGTTCAATCGTTGGCCATGTGAACGAAAAGGCCTGTTGTAGCCATACAACAAAATATATTGTGACCATGGTATTAAAAAGTTCATTTGGCCTTTTTCTGTACGTATTGGCCTGTATGGTATTTATTAGACACTCGACAACAAATCTGGCCTCATCTTTAAAATATTTTATGGCTGATTGATAAAAGAAGGGGGGTTAATTTACTCTGTAAATTATTGCTACTCTGCCGGTACGGTAATGATTTTCACATTAAGACTAAGGACACTTACCCTAAAACTAAAATAGACACACTAAAATGCCCAACTCCTAAGTTTGAGATGAATAGCATATCATTTAAAGAGTAAAAACATGTAAAATGGGATAAGTAATATAACAAAAAGTCCGAATCCGATTTTTTTTTTTTTTAAATAAAGTTGTGGATTTTCTCATATATATGCCCTTATGTCACTAGAGGAAAATGAGTACCAACTTGACGATCACGCAAAAAAGGGAGGTAGCAGGTAGTTGTGTCAACTGTTAGATGTAGGAGCACTTTCACCGTAAACACAAGCAGGGGTCGGCCTTGATTTTTTAAAAGTGGCAAAAATAGCATTTAGGGGTTTAAAGGCAAACACGCAGGCGCTGCGCTTTTAATTCCGTCAATCTTAAAGTGGCACGGATATATGTAATTATGTACAAATGGTTGTCCCGTTTGATTTACTATAATGATACCTGTAGCCAAAAGAATTTCAAATAGATCTGTTTACCAAAGAGTGCTTTATGACATTATATATCTTCACAAAACAGCTTAGGGGTTAATGCATTACGGTAAAACGCTGTAAATTGCGCGCAGACGATTATCAGCTTTTATAAGATGTGTTTGTTATTTTGGGAACAACTATGTGTTAGTGTCATCAACATATTAAAAGTTCGTCCCGAAAATACCAGCACATGCGTGCATACACAAAAATTTATGTATCTGTATAATAAGAACTGAAAGTATGTGCCTTTTAAGGACATTACTTTGGATCAAAACTTTAATTTTTGACCCCAAATGGCACCAAAGGTCATTTGTAGATCAATATGACTTATTTGTAGTCTTCATAACATAAGCAGACGATTCAAGTTCTTTTTGGCTTGCATTATCGCTCGTGGTCACGACATTACTGTCGAATCTGATTTTTGGGCAAATTGAGTAATAGTGTTAAAGGGTGTTAATTTTTGTGTTTTAATTATGTTACATTAACTAATTGAAAACAACGGTTGGCATCGTGAAAAAGAAATTATCAAGTTTGTAGGTTTTTTTAAACATTTGGGTACAAATGAACCAATTTTACATTTTATGGGAACATAGTGTCCTTAATCTCGTCTTGTCGAAGGAAAGGGGTTAACACCCCAGGTGAGCTTTAATCGGTGCGCAAAAAAAACGTAAAACCGTTCGTAAAAATCTTCCCACATTTATTTTTTTCACATCCTTTCCGGTAATTTTGGCGACAACATGTGACCAAAGCATAGCTACCCCCTGGTACCAACATAGTCAAAGCATTTGTTTTTTTTTTGTTTTGCTTTATATATGAATTTCCGGGGTAGTTACCACCCCCACCCAATGTAGTAGACCGTTTTCAGGTGTTACACAAAATAGACTTGGTAAGCATTATGTCAAAGTTTGATTTTCTTTAGGGTTAATTTGGATTATCTGCAAAATAAATGATTTGCTAATACATTTTTTCAAAAACAAAAAGCGTCCTTTCAGGAACAACATTGATATTTTCTTTGAGAACAAAGGTCATTAAGAAGGTCAAAGGTCATTTTCAAAAATGCTACTAACGGGCAGAGATTTGAAATGATCGTTAGACTTTCTAAATATGTTTAAATATTTTCGAGATCGAAGGTAGTTTAGGGTCAAAAAGGTCACTTGACGTGCTGAAATCTATCTCCAGATATCGTTATGGTTGGGTTTCGACGCTAGGCTCGGTTTGGAGATCGGGCTAGGTTTCGCAGCTTAGGTTAGTTCCATAACAAACTTAAGTCTCTTTTCACCATTCAACTAGTGGAAATGCACAAACACAAAAAGGTCATCCCAAACACTACCTCCCGTACCCTTCAGCGACACAACACAGTCCCACGCTAAGTCTATGAGTGAAAACCCCATGCAGGGTAGACCATTGAAAATTGCCACTCATTAAGGGCTTTTATCATTAAGAATAGGGAAAATTGTACAATCATTGGCAAATTAAAGGACTGTTTTAACCAATAGTAACATTATATGAATATTTTATTGTAACAAATTGCCCTTGGCTTTGTTGTGGAAAGTGGATGGCAAAACAAAATATTGTGATTACAGTTTTCAGTGAGGAAATGAAGTTCCAGCAACAAGACTCCTTCCTTGAAATTGTAATCACCTATATATCTGGGACTGTATGAAATTGTATGAGAAGAAAGTCAGAACCTATAGATTCAAGTATCTAATTTCATTATTCATGAAGTGATTGTGGAAAATTTGCCTCAGCTGTAAAAGCAAGCCGGTCAGAATGACTCAGAGGCTAGCACTGACTGAGTCTATGCTGGGTCTGTGATGCATTGGAGCAGTGGTGAGTGAACCAAGTTCGTACCCCCATGGGAGTTGTAGCAGCATTGAACTTGGGTAAATATGTCAGTGGGATAAGTAAGGACAGCGTTCACTAGGAGACTCTGTGTGTGGAATAAGGTTGGATATGCAGGCTTGGGTTCGAAGCTAGGGGTCTATTGTTTAATCGATACGCTTGACAATCGGCGGTTGCGTGCTTTGCCCAAGAGAGCGACATCTAGTATTCTTTTATTGCACACAAAAATCGGATAACAAAATGATGTTATTACCTTTCAAAAAGTGTTCCAGGTATATGGGACCTAGAAATTTTATTATTTCATGGATTTGAAATTAAAAATTTGACACAAACGCGTCGAGTTTGACACAACTCGGCTCGAGTGTGTGTTACAACGCGGCGAGTTTTAACAACACGGGGCGAGGTTTTATTTGATTTTATTTATTTTATTTGATTTGATTTTTTATTTCTTTAAAAAAATTTCTGTTGATGATTTTTTTTAATTTATTTTTCTAAATATTTTTTATGTATTATTCATGATTTATTTGTATTTATTCATATGTTTATGTTATTAAAATTTATTTATGTATTTATATTTTCGTGCTAGTTTTATATTTATTATTAGTGCACTTGTGTATTCCACATGTATTTAAAAAATAGACTTTTATATCCGTAACTGTCTTAGAGAAAAAAAATCTGCGGATCACCGCAAAAAAGTGAGCGTTATTTTTGTTCAATTTCAAAGTTAATATGATACTTATAAATCATTCTTCACCCATACACACCTTTACGTACGCACCTACAATATACACACGGCCCTACACAATGTCAATAACCAAAGTAGCTATGGGAATAAAAAGGGCCAGACGGCTTGCTATCGAGTGAAAGGGACGGTGATAAGTAAATGAATAAAGATATAAACAAAAAAAAAAATAAAAGAAAGCATGTTGTACGAACGGGACGTGTTTACAAATTGACGTTTTATGTACGCTCTAGCGTGCCATACCAAACCAATATGCATTGCTTCATCAACTCACACTCACTGCAAGGAACATCGGTTACTTTTGACACGCTGTTACATGCTTACTTGGAATAGTAGTCACTGCTGGCGTTGGATCTGTACAAGATGGTTCAAACGATGGTCAGCAAGGCCTCTTCACTAAGGCCAACATACCAAAACGTAACGAAACACATACGACCTTGTCTCACCGTTATTCGATATTATACGTCCAGCCCATTTCCTTTCTTCAATTATCTAGTGTATTCTCTTTTGTTTTTTTTTTTTTTTTTTTAAGGTCATGCGGGGTTATCTAAGGTCACTTCAGTAAAATAATGCGCAGTACAACAAAGAATACACCATAGGAACGGTGTATTTTGTAGAACAAAGGTTCTGTCATTGTTGGGGAGTTATTATTTAAATAACGCTCGATGGACACCTGGCCCTGTGTGAAAATTCGCCTTAGAGATCAAAAGAGATAGCAACGAGACAAACATGACTGAATGCCAGTGTGTATGATTTTTATATGCGTTGTGTCGGCCAGCAGATTTCTGTTTTATGTAATTTACCAGGTCTTCTTTAACCCCATTCTTTGATTATCATGAATTCCTACTACTGATTATCCCATATCTCTTTCAGCTTTGCGCAGGACCAACCACGCTGATTTCCTGGTCATTTCCACACATCCCCTTGCTCGTTAACTTGCATTCTATTTTCAGCAGGTTCCTCAAGTTCCTTTGCCCATCACTCATCGGTCCTCAACTTCTCCATGCCCCCCTGATTTCTTGGTTATCGTCACACATCTTTGTTCATTAACTTCTATTGTTCTATTTTCAGCTTTCACTCCCAGTTCCGTTGCCCCTCCCTTCACTACTTCTTCTTTGTTAACTCCTGTCTTTTGTTCTATGTCTGAATATGATTTTTCTTATCTGTTGTTTTGTCCGTTTGCCTTTGATGAAGATCCTGATAGGATCGAAACGTCAGCATCAGGCCCACACTCTAGTATACAGTTTACCTAAACAGGCTATTTTTGTGGAGAAGCAGTTGGCAACATCATTTACTTATTTTTTTTTCAAAAAGCTGTTGTGTCACAGAATGACATCTCTATGGGTCAAAGGTGACTTCTAGAGACATGATACTATTTTTGGTGTAAAACCCAGCTATAATGTAAAGAATTATTTGAAAGACATTTTTAAAAGATGCGGCATGTTTGGGTCTACAAAATAAGACATTACATTGCATAAGCATTTCCTCCCTCAAAAGGTTGTCACTAATGTTTGTTTCTTCGTATGCTGCGGTTGTTGTTGTTGTTTTTCATTCAACTCTTCCAGAGACTGGTACATGTATCAAGTGACCTTATTTTTTTTTCAAATTATTTTATGAGGGCGAGGAAAGGTAGAGGGATCTTCAATGGTAAATTATACTGTATTTAGTCAGAAATAGCTCGATTCCATTCAGGAGCGTGATTGGCTTAGTTGAACTCCGCTCATTTTAATGTGATCTTTGGACAGAGCACAAAACGGACTACTCGATACAAAGGCCTTGTAGCTCGTGTCTATACCTAACCGATGAGAATGATCATTGTCGCATATTAAAGCTAATAACATAAGCATTCGGAATATGTAGATATTGTTTCTTAAATTATACAAAATGACGGGACATCAGGGTCCATTTTCTTCCTCACTTTGTATGGCATTATTTTCGATAGAGGTGGCCACGACAAGCTCTTCATGATTTCTGCAACAAATAGATATTCAGACAAGTTCTGACTCCTGTAAATAAAATTCAGAAAACAGACAACCCAAATGTCAGAGACGGATCAATTGTAAAACACTCATCAATGCTGCCATAGATTTGCCTCTAATATTTCAAGATTTTTCAAGCCAATTTGACATTGCCTCCATAAGCATTACATTTTATTCATATCAGTCAGATTGCGCACCAGAAGTGCATTTAGCTCTTCGCGAAACTAGCCTGTCAAGCTTTAAAAGACAGATAAGATCTATTTCATCGCTGCCAAAAAGAAACTGACATGGGGAAAAGAGCGTTATTATTAAAATGGGCCTACAACCAGTAAATGGCAAGAAGAGCATTATCATTTACAATGTTTGGAGTTAGGACTAATAAAAGTGAATACTGCCTATATTAAGATCAGAGCTATATTTGACGACCTTTGTGGTGTACAACCTACATGATTCTATAAATTTTATATATGAAAGCATGACCACCATTATGTGTAAGAGATTGGTTATGTAAGTATGTATCTTATATTCAGAAGTAAATGTTAAAAAGATGGTTATATATTTTGGAAGTTCAAAGCCCTTAACCAAATCCTAGTCTACATCAATCAGCAACTGGAGGTTATTGTAAACCAGTGATTCAAAAAAGAAATTAGAAAAATATTTCATATCTAAAACCAGCAATTTCTCCATTTTTTTGTTTTAATTGCACTGATTACTTTGGGCAGCCTGCTTTGAACTTTTACGTTTGCATTTTACATCTACTGAATATATTGGAAAAAAATATTTCGTTCATCAGTCCCTTGTCTCAAATATTTATTTAGTTTTGTCGGATTCAATGAGAGTCTTAAGCTAAGTCCTTGGCCAATCTCAAACAATATCTTCTTATGATGATGGCATGGTCGGACCTGGTGTATACAAACACATCTAGCCGTTGGTCATTTATATTCCACATCACAGCAGTGTCAACGTGCAATACTCAACTGACCAATCTAATAAAGCGTATTTTTGAAAGCATGGGTATTGTGTATTGATAGTTGTTTGACTGACAATTCTTTTTGAATGACTATAAATAACAGGTAACTATTTTGCTGATCCTTATCACAACAAGCCAAATAACGCACTTGCGGTTAGTGACTTTGGCAAAAGTGGGAAGCATTTCAAATTAAATTAAAAGTACGCAGCAGACCATATCTTGCATCATCAATCGCATGTGTTTCTATAAGTTTTTGAAGTTTTGCTCTTATCTTGCATCCAGTGTATTGGTTTGTTTCTTCTTTGGACCCAATCTGCTTTGAACACGTCACTTCGTTATCTGGTGATTTTTGCATCGAAGACTGCTATAAACAGTTTGATGGCGAACGTTCTGTGACGTTATGGTGAGCCTGATTCTTTGTAAAAAGTTGCTTGCGGTGAATGTATAATTCCATTAGTTGAAGAGGTGGTATGGCCGTCTTGCTGCAGTTTTAAGGACTTCCTTCATATGGAAGCCTATTAGATGTACAAGTTGGCCTGTAGCAGATAGTGCAATCGTTCTTTTTTATGAAGCGTACTGAAACGTATCCCTGATTGGCTGTTTTTTAGATGTATTTCAGTAGTATAGAGTCCGTCCGACTGCCGTTCTTTCTGTACAGATCGCGTGTATAGTGATTTGTAGAGGGCGTGTATTTACTGATAGGTAGGCCGCTATCGAAGAGGTTGTAATCCAAAGGCACTAGTCATTCGTATTGTATTGTTATTGAATTGTAAGAAGTGATGAGTAAAATATCATGGTGCATGTAGGTGTATATTTTATATTGAAGTAGTTTTTCGTTATGTTGAAAGCGGGGTATGGCCAACTTATTGTAAAATAATTTTTGAAAAGCACATTGTCGTTCGATGTTTTTGAATAAGAACCCTGGTTGAAATGGTGACGGGTAATAATGATGTTGGGGGCGAAACTGTGTTTATTAATTGTTATTTGCCCATTAATGGCAGTCTGGTGACCGAATTGCCAAGCGGAGCGATATAAATGGCAAGATTTTTGTATTGAAAATAGCATTACGTGCCCCATTAATAGTGCACGGGGGAAGTTTAAGCTTGTTAAGTAATACTATTATTATTACTGAAAAAGGTGGTTATTACTTTAGGAACGAAATAATGCTACCAAATTTGTTTCTGTGTAAGAATTAATTAACTTACTGAGTATGAAGAATTTGAAGTGAATAGTGCAGTTTGCAAGTGCCGCAAACGTTTGTGTGGTATTAAACCGTATACTAAGCGGAAGAATATGCTAGGATATTAATAACAAATATTCGCAACGAAAACGTTAACGTGATATTTAGTGTTGTATAAAGAAATAATGTTTTAAAATGTACAAATTCATTTGCACAAAAAATCAATGCATTGAAAGCAGTTATAAATTGAAACGATGCAAATCTGTTTTGGAATTATGTGGTACGCGCATTAACAAAATCGCATGAGTAAATTGTTGGTTACGCGATCCTATTTATAGAAAGGAGACGGCATTGTAAAAACTTGTTTATATTTAGGATCTATTTTAATTGAAAAAAAATACCCACATGTTCAGTAGCAGCCAAACCCCCCATCATCACAAGTAAGTTGTAATCAGGATGTTGACAGTTCAGATTGCCAAAATGACAAACACTGAAATAGAAGTCAACGACCTTTGAAACTCGTGTTAGAAGAAAGCTACTAGTACAAACGTGTCTCGAGAAAATAGAATGCGTAAACATTACCTCTCATCGGTAATTCTAAGGGAACTTCTGTTTGATCGTTGTGGACTATTTGAAATAATGTTCTTAGTGAGATTAAACATTATAATTCCGTATTTTTGGAAAATGTTGATGAGTTAATGTTATATTTACGCGTTAACTTTGCCAATGCAATGTGTACATTGACCACAAGTGAAAAGAAGAAGGAAATAACTGAATATGAGACACTTGTACGTTGTACCTTACCAACAAGGAAATGTTGTCGAGTTTTTCGCATTGCGTCTAAGATCGGATTGGTGTAATGCCCCATTGCCTTACGATGTGCTTAAAACATGTTACAAGTCATGCGTGTGTGTGACCGGGGTGTGACCTGCAGGTGGTTAGCGAAGAGGTGTATATGATCTCTCTTCCTGTATTGATTGAACATTCCAAGAGCATTATGGTTTTATAATATGCCAAGTGTGTGAAGTTTATAATCTGTGGAAGATTTCCGAGATATCGTCCCACAGACTAATAGACGTTTTGCTGCCATTGGCCTAATAATTACTTTAGCTGCCCGGTCACGAGCGATGAAGCTATTTTGTTTACAATCTCGCAATCTTGTTCTTTATATATATTGAATTCTTACCATATTCTTTATTTGGTATGAAGCAAGTATGAACGTTTTCTATAAGATGTTTACTTACTTAAGAGCGCTATTCATACGAATACAGTTGGAATTATGTTTAATTTACTATGGAGGAAATATGCGGGATGCGGTTTGTGGCCCTGCATTTGTCATGGACCCGTGTTTGCCACCCAGCTAGCCATTAAACTTTTTTCGAACGTTAAAAAACGTTACAATTTGGAATGGACACGTTTCGATTTCCGTTTTAATAACGTATTTGTGTTGATTTTTTTCTGTCGTTTTTATAACGTTCATTAAAACTTATAAAAACGTTATTATAAAACGTAAAAAAAATCTTTCACAATCAGGTAGACTGTGCAAACGTTCTGAAACGTTTAATATACCTTTTATTTATTACGTTTGGGGAGGGTTGTTTTTTACGGTTATAACGTTTTCGGTTTAACATTTAAACACGTTTTTCTAACGTTAAAAAACGTGTACGTGCAATTAGGTTGTTATTGCTGACGTTTTTTGAATCGTTCATAAAACGGTTTTTTAACGTTGTGGGATGTTCTTTTCACGGTTTGCTGACGTTTCAGAAAAGCATTTTAAAAACGTTTTTCTAACGTTACAAAAGGTAATATGGGTTAATTTGTGCATGAAGAATCGAAAACCTTTATAAGAAACGTGTTAGAAGATATAAACCGTTTCTCAAAGCAAAATATTGCTCCCTGAGAGCTTCGCCCCGTAACACCTTTGAATAAGGAACTATTTACAAGCTGGAAGGGACAAGTTTCCTAAATTTCGAACGTTTTTTCTTAAAATATTTCACCTTGCTATTTTACAAGTTTTAATCATTCTTGGCCCAAAAGAAGCGTCGGTTTGTTTGTTCTGTCCAAATTAACCCAATACCCCCATTACTTCTACTAATTGCACCCAACACGTCAAAATACTTAACGGTTTATTTGTTGTGTGATGGCTGGCTGATACAATTTAGTCTTTCTTTCTTTTCTCTTTTAAGCCATTTATTTCTTACTGGTCCATTCTAATTTCTAGGGAGGATTATTTTGTCGACTCGATCCAGTCTTGTCAGTTTTTGTTCTGACTTTCACATCAGCTTTCGCTTCTACTGTTTTCTCTTGTTTCTCTCTTCCATGTTTCATCTTCTGAAACTTCATATTCTTTGGCATTTTTCTGTGATCAAAACATAAAATACGCAAAATGGACGCGTAAGGTTAGAATCCATAAATGATTAGACTTTGAGATACGTTTGTATTTGTACCCTTCAAACTGAAGCATCTGTCTCGCGCATGTATATATGTGCAGATATATGATGCTTATATAGATGTTTAACACCAACCAGATTTACTGTGGACATCGTCATGAGTCTTCCAACAGGCCGAAGCGACAATTTTTGGCGAAATCCAATATTTTTTTTGCTATTATATAACATATTCACATATTATACTATTAACAAAATTTAAAAAACTAAAAAATCTTTAATTTAATTTTACTCAAAATGAAAAGTATTTATTCTAAAACACGTTTTTGTATGTGTCAATTAATTAAAATGATATTCTTCCGAATGCCAGTAACATTTATGCAAGTATAACATTTTAATGACTTGGTAGTAAATTAAGCTTTCCCTTGTTTGATAACTGGTAAATCCTCGATTTCTTTACTCTGTAAAAAATATGAAATATATACCCTCCGAAAAAAACAAGATAAACACACAACAACAACTTCTCCTATTACATTACATAAAATAAATGTAACGTTCTGCGCACAAATAAATATACAGTGTAATTTTGCCAGCGAAATACTGCAAAAGGGCTTATAGACACTGAGCGTATTTTGGCTGTGATTTTTTAAAAGCAAAATAGAAGTGGAGCTTTTATTTAAATTTTAATGATTATCAACTACACTTTGTACATAAATTTGACAAGAAAACAAAGGATACTTTGTAGGAAAGCATGCAAATGAATGTCCCAATTCCCACAATGACACGTAAACATTTTTTCTATTTTTTTTAAAAAAAAAAAAAAAAAAAAAAAAATTATATTATAATTTCTAAATTTCAAACGTTCCGATATCTCGAATGTGACTTTTGGTCGATTCGTCTGTTTTAAATTCGTGACGATTAACATAAACACATTACAAAAATTATCCACTTTTAGGTGGAACCCTGTAATTGTTAATTCTAAGAGCTAATACAATTCATCATGTTGTAAATTGGCATTTTCCTCTTGGTATTTTCAGACGTTTACCTCACTTATTGCAATAGCATCGATGATGATACTAAAGGGTGTGGCTTCCACTGTTGACCTAGCCCTATACACAATATAAAGAATTATTGCAAATACAGAGGTCTAACGAATGTCCAGTCAAGTGGGATTGTCAATTAAATGCTTTCAAAATCAAATCACAAAATGATTTCAAATTGTAGCATCGGTTCTTAACCACATCATTTACGCATTGAAGCCAAAGTTGTGTTTTTCAACACCTGTTATTCCCAGAATCATAAAGTGCGAAAGACATTTTGAATTGATTGCCATGTTCCCCTAATTATACTTAATTGGCTCCTTAAATGTTCCCTAATATAGAAATAAATCTGGCGGCGATCGATAACTTACCGATTAATTGGCAGGAATACAGTCCGCGCAAAAGTGGATACTTTCGTTGTTTGTATGCATGAAAATCATGGGATACTGGTGAATATGGTCGCTTTTCATGAAAACGGTGCATTTTGGAGGTAAGACACCCCCCCAAAAATGTCTCAATTGGTCTGTTTTTTATTTTTTGACATTTAGGTATCACAATACCTCTTACGGGAAAATATATTGCCACCAACATTTCTTAAGTTTCTGCACAGTATGCACCCAAACATTTTGTACAGCAAAAGGATAGGGTTTATTACGTTATCAACATTTTAAATTACAAATACGCCAACGGATGACATTATCAGAGAGGTTATCGGGAACAATTTTTATTTGGACGAAGTTAAAGTTGAGTAGCTCATTGAATCAAGAAAATATTCTCCAATTTTGTTTAGTTTATTAAGTTTCCGTGAGTATTGAATTCTGCCTGCAAATTAGCCCCTTATAATAAACAAATATTAAGATACCTTTTACTAATTTATTCTAAAGATACATTTAATTTGACACCATATCATTCCATGTAGCCACATTATAGTTGTTAATAATTTAATTCAACGTATAAACGATAACGTAATACACAATACGTGTACATTTTTTGACCGTTTTTCACATCTCCCATTCACTAAGATGTATCTGATTTTTTGTCGAAAATAGTAGCTATACGTTTGGTTGCTGAGAAATTTGATAACGTACATACACTTCCTTTAAAGGCTGACTCAGAGATTTCGAAATATTTTTTTGTGTAGTATTAAAAATAGGCCATCGAGAACTAAAGATAGTCACCTAAAATGCTTAGTTCCAAAGTTAGAGATTAATCGGAATTTTCGTTTTTCATGCAGTACACATATATGCACCGTATGACGGTGCCATAGGATACCGTTTTACCAAAATTTCCGGATCCAGAATTTTGTGATTTTTTTCAAAAGTTGTGATTTTCTATATGAGGACTTCGATTTGAGCTTCGCTATTTCACACCAGTGGTAGTATATGGGCAAGGCATTGTGTATATGCAAAAAGCCGATTTGTTTTGAAATTGAGTGCATCCTCATCGGAAATCTCTGAGTCAGCCTTAAAAGACGCATTTTTAAAAAGTTCAACATTTCTTTGACTTTTTAAGTCATACATGTGTGAGCTTAAGAAAAACTATTTCCAACTGCCGCATTATATTTATGCTTTGGAAGGATAACGTATAAACAAGGGTTTCGCGGACATTATGTTTGTGTTTCAAAAACAAAAACATATACACTCTATGAAATAAAGTTTCAACATGAATCCTTTATTGTCCTGTAATTTTTCACAACCCTAAGCACTGCTAAGGTTTCTGTAAAGTACCATAAAAGTTCTATGAGAACCTTCAAAATTGAAATAGGCCTAGAAATTTCTTTTTGTATGTGTTCACATATATTGTGGGAAGGTTAAGCAACATGAAAGGCGTGATAACCCTTTGCTTCCAAAATAATTTCATGGCCCTGAAAAATCTTTTTCTGTTATACCAAGAACCTTCGGAAGTTCTCAGAAGGGTGCTTTATTAACATGCATTTAAGGGTTCCTATAGTTTAAGGTTCTACAAAGAACCATTTTCTTGGCTACAGAACCTTTTTTGGTTCTATAAAGAACCCCTCGAATATTTGTTAGGGTTCTTAATATAACCAAAAAAGGTTCTGTAGCCAAGAAAATGGTCCTTTGTAGAACCTAAAACTCTAGGAACCCTAAAATGTATGTTAACAAAGCACCCTTCAGAGGTTCTTGGTAGAACAGAAAGAAATTATTTTTGTTTTGCCATAAAAATATTTTAGAACCAAAGGATCATCACTGCCTTTCACATTGCTTAACTTTTCAAAATATATGTGAACACATGCAAAAGAACATTCCTAGGCCTATTTAAATATTGAAGATTCTTCAAAGAACTTTTTAAGGTTCTTTATAGAACCTTAACAGTGCTTAGGGTGAAAAATACAGGACAAAAAGGGTTCTATGTTGAACCTTTATTTCTAAGAGTGTATGCCCAAATGCAGCTCAACGGCTCCTATCAAAATATTACCGTTTTGTTCCAAAAAAGTATTGTTGAAAAGTTTATTAAAGACACAAAATATCTGGAAATGCACCGTTTTCATGAAAATCGACCATATTCGAAAATGTTCAACGTTTAAATTACCATTTTCACATTACGTGTACATACCTTTTTAAACGGGGTTGCTTTCAGAAAATCCCTGAGTGCTTGTCCTACTTCTTTCTCATCGGCATCTTTATTACCCTCATAAGGCTGCCTCTGGTAAAAGAAAACATGTATATTTTATTCTACATTTGCCGTTTTCAGGACAATTCCTATCTAAACTGATAGAAACTAGGCCAACCACCTTTCTAATTTACATTATTTGCACCACGTTTTTAAACATGCGAGTATTTAAAGGTGCCTGTTCCGATCGTCTTTGCCCCCCTCCCGATTTACCCGGAAGTAGTATCGATTTTGATATCAGATGAAAGGCCATATTTTTCTCATTTTCCTCCTGAAATGTGAGCCCTCAAATCCATTTCATTCCCAAGATATTCAAAACTGCCGTTTTAATAGTTAGCCATAAATATTAGCAGAGTATTGAATAGGGCTTTGCACTACGACTATTGCTTCTACCATCAAAGCCGCAAGTTTGTTTCCCACGCCACGGGGCTTGATGAGGCGTATGTGTGCAAGTGACAGGCTCTCGTATCAAGTAGAGAACACAATATGCATAAATCGGAAGAAGCATCTTCAAACGCATATGTGTTGAAGTTAAAAATTCACATTGCTGTAATTAAAAATTAAGAAAATGTCACATAATTTTTGTTTGGATAATTTATAGGTCAGGTCCCCCAAAATGCCCATCTTTTAACAAAAGAATATGTATTTGTATTTTTGTTTGATTTATTGAACGCGCTTAGGCATTATGTTCATTTCACGACTTTGATTAAATCGCATGGGGAGATTGTTACACTGCACTTTATTGGCCGAGATCAAAATAGCTACACAAACCTAATTTTGGTATAATTAACCTCCCGGTATTGGTAAAGGATCGCTAATTTTCCTAAGTTTAAGGCATAATAAATTATGTTTCAAAATGTTAACCATAGGACGTCTTCAGAACGTGAGTAGTTTAATGATGTTTAAGTTTGAATGATACCACTGGAATTTTTTTTGTTAAGGGTTAACCATTTATACTGACAAGCGAAATAATTAATATGACGTGCTCCGTACTATGAGAAAACCTACACGGTATAATACGCTAGTGTAGAGCTTGAGATCAATACATAATTGTTATAACCATGATGAGTTGGGCGTAGTTGTAAAAAACCCTGTAATTCATCTTCTGCATTGCCAGAATCCGTGTATCATGTCTAAATGGATGTCCAGGAGAGCGTATTTCTCATGTCACTGGCTGTTTCATCTTCGACAGGCGTTCTTCAAAAACTCTCATGATACAATCTTTGTTGACGTGATTTAAGCCATTATATACTGAGGAAACATTTAAACCTGAAACGAATTATAATGTACAATCAGTAAAAACATTACGGCGAATATACATGAAAATACTGTAAAGACTAAAAAAAAGGATTTGTACCTGCCAATGCAGCACATGTAGGCATTAACAGAAAAAAAAAATCATAATTATCGGCAGTATCTAGCTCCCCGAAATTTTACCCAATGATTTTAATCATTTTGGTTAGGGTTTTATAGCTCATGCGAAATTCATCAAGAAAACTGAATTAAACTCATTTTTTATTTTATATAGAAATGGCTATAATAATTATAATGAAAAAATTTAACCAAAAGTGGATTTTAATTCACGGCAATAAATAAGAAATAAATTCATTGTTTCTTTGGTGGATGATATGTTAAATTCAAAACGGTTAGCTTGACAGCAAAAGACTTTATTTTGATAGACTTTGTACCCAATGTGTGTACAACACACATCTAAACACACACGCGCATGCCGCGTGACGCATTGGCAACCTATAATAGTTCTGCAGGCTTACAAAGTATTAATGCCAGTAAGGTATACCACGGTTACAAAACTCAACTGGTGACAACTCGGACACCTGGTACTCTGCAATTCGGCTTTAGACTGACAAATACCGAGCCGATACTGGCCCAATAAAATTGCATGAGTAATGTAACAATCAAGACTGCCATCAGTTATAAAGTTCAAGTTACAGAGGAAACTGTTTCTCAAAACAACTGTCTCACAGCGTTAACTTGTGCGAATGGGCTGTTAGAGGCCTACTCCCATTTTGTTTACCATCGGTTAACACTGGAATTTGCGATGTAGCACACACATTGCACTTAAAAATACTCAGACTAAATACAACGGCCGGAATTATTCCAGACAACGGCATCATAAACGCTTATTTGTTTGTCCTATGGGGGTTTGAACTTTAATTGTACCTGGCTTCACAACAAGGTTCATAGACAGGGTCAATACCAAATACGCACTATACTAACAAAATCGGGTGGACATGGTGGATGATAAATATTTTGATTAGGGCAAGGCAGAGGGTTTAGAAAGTTAATTATATCAGTTAGAGAAATCTCATCACTATCAACTGATCTCAATAGGCCACATTGTTTGGTTTCAGCATTGTCTTAATTTAATCACATTTAGTTTCTTTTACAGCATAAGACTATAAAATGATAGGCAATTAGGTGGCCCATTCCTTTTTTCATATATGAGTCGGGATCAGAGTAATGATTTTAATATATGCAAGATAGTCTTAGGGATAATCAATCTTCAGATTCATTATCAGTTCATTTTGTATCACAAACGGATTTCTGAAATGCACCCAATATCACTAATTATCAGAAGTATAATATCATTCCAGAATATCAACATAACAAAAACTGAACAAAGGTTTTCACAGAAAAGTTTTCAAGGTATCAACACATATAACTAATACACTTAATAATATAAAACAATATATTTTGAAAACGTATTGATATGGGCTCATATAAACCATTAATCCACATTTAAAAGGCATTTGTTGTTCCTTTTTAGATGCACAAAGCGCATTTTGATCATAACCAAAACCCAAATTTAAAGTTTTGATTTTTTAATTTCCCATAGATCTTAGGGGTGTTTAAAGATTCAAACCCCATGTGGAGGTGCACCCCCATGTGGAGGTGCAATATCTTTTTTTATGGAGAAAAAATAATTTAAACTGCGTTCTGTCACCTTTCTCCATAACTTAGGACTGAGGAAAAATAATTCTACAGTTTTCTATGCTAGAGTACGTAGTATAGGCTATCGTTGTGGTCTCGTTAACTTCAATTGTTGGGGCAAATTTTAAGAAATATAACCAACTGCCTTAAGTGAAAGTTGTGAATTTGAAAACTTCCGGTTGGATACAGACTGATATATACTGTTTCTGTTCAATATTATGTAATTATTTTTGTTTACTCTAAACAATCAACATTTAGTTTCCTCACACGAGGTCTTTATTATTCATTTTTGAAGGCAGCGATAATATCTAATTTCAAAAGGATATCGAATATTTGTGTTGAGGACAAAATGCGGTCAGCATTTATTACTCGAAAAGGATAGTGACTTATCTGGACCCAGTAGATTTCCCTTTTAATCTACTTCAAAAGGAATGTAAGAGCAAAATATTATGCTTATAATTATGGTATTATTTTTAATCTCCATGGACACTATGGAATCAAACGTTTTATCTGGAACAAAACTCGATTTAAATAAAAAAAACGATATCATGAGTTAAAACCCTGGCCCGGGTTAAGGACAGTTAACCATATAAAGCGACACGACACGTAACGACGGTACGTAGTTGAGTCTGTGTTTCTGTTGCAATACAGGCTATATATACATGATATTACGGGGAATTAATTTTGTGATGCAGTGATTTAAAATGAATTACTTACTGTTATTAAGGTATAATATCCAACTTTCAGGAACAGGATCGAAATTGAAAAACGGAAATGAAAGCCACGTATGTACGCGTGTACTGGTACTACTTGCGATGCGAACGTCCAACAACTCTGAAATGCTGAATTCCGTTATTCCATTTCGTTACGTGACGAAATACGACTCCCTCCGATACCTCATAGTTAGTGACCTGGGTTCATAATCGTTACCTTTTCTACAGCATTCCTATACAATGAGAATTGTGTAGTGTTTTGACAAAAATAATAACTTTCGCAGTGGACAAGGACGACGATATGACAACATTGATGGCAATATTAATGATTGCAGCGTTACTGCGGTCTTTGATTTACGGATGACGATTGGAATGAATAAAGACGAAGATTTTACACTGAAAAAAATACTCAAAAATAGGAGTCGGGGACGCGTTTTAAAACGTATTATAATGTTGAATATTAAATTTGACAATGTACTGTGGCAAACTTTAAAAAACGTTTTTGTAACGTTCAGCAAAATTATTACCCCACAGTTCGGTAACCAGATTGTTTTCGGCCACGTAATTTAAAACGGTTTTAAAACGTTTTAAAATGCAAACCCATTTTCAAACCATTTAAACGGTTAATACGTTGTGTTTACTGGACGCATAACCCCCGCAGCTGCGTTCAAGTGGCTGTAAGCCTTGCTATTAACTAAAACGGGGATCCGTCTGCCCATTACAGTCCACGGTAAGGTAATTTAGGCCGGCTGACTTTGGTTTTCAGTTTGGTA
The DNA here is from genome assembly GCA_023653785.1 of Ophioderma brevispina. Classification (NCBI taxonomy): domain Eukaryota; kingdom Metazoa; phylum Echinodermata; class Ophiuroidea; order Amphilepidida; family Ophiodermatidae; genus Ophioderma; species Ophioderma brevispina. The sequence goes on along the minus strand of JAMKCH010049152.1, from coordinate 60,697 downwards.
GACTTAGGGACCCATCTTTTTCACATTCCTGCGGGACAATTGAATATTAATTATTAAAGAACAATAACAGATGTTGAATCTTAAAAAATGAATTTTATTAATGGGAATAACAGCCAATTTTTGAAAACAATAAAACTTGGATGAGTTCACGGCATTGATTGGTTTTAATTATTTTGCTTCGGGGACCCAGGCCGGTAAATGACGTACGTATCCCTACCATGGAAAAACAACCGATTATCGTCATCGTTCTTCGGTTTTTGAATCATTAGGGAAAAGGTAAATTTTGTACTGTTAACATAATAAACCGTGTCTTTGGAAAAATAATGCACTCTGGGCCAGAGGGCCATATGGACAGACCTTGATTTAACATATTCCGGATTTATCTATTACGGTCGCCCCCGAAGAGCACCTGTCTACCTTATACCTTACACGTTGCCTGGTACCTGACACGTGACACCAAACTATTCATCTCGTTACGTTTACTAACTACATCCTGCAAAGCAGCAAGCATTCTTTATCTCCGTTGTCACAGCGTAATCGATCAGATGTGAGACTATACTGTAGTTAAGACTAGTTTCAATGCATTTGAAGGCGTTGTAAAGACACCTTTCGAGCCGAACACCTATAGATGATATCTATCGCTCGTCTACCGAACCTGCTTGATACTCAGTCGGTTAGAGCGACGTGCAGGTAATTCGAAGGTCGCGGTTCGAATCCGGCCAAGCGCCCATGGGTTTTTTTCAACACTATCGTGCGCTTGACATCTCCAGGGAAAGATTATAAATATATATATTTCAATGCAGTTCAAGTCATAGGTGGTACTTTTCAATGACGTACTCACCAGCATCGGGGTCAACTGTTTTTCTTAAATTGTTTTTCAACATGTTCAAAATCAATCAATGCAAAATAATTCTCCTTAGTGATAGCCTGAACATAGTAGCAGTGTCATTTCACGCATGAATTTGAAACATTTAACCTTGCATGAATAACATTGGGTTCCGAATTTGACACCCATCAACTTGGTTTACATCCAGTTTTCAGGATTAATGATTTTCAGCTGTGCTTTTAATTGGTTTTGTTTGAATGTACACAAAACTCCAGAAACTTCCCCTGCAAAAGTAATCTCTATCAACATAATACCCTTGAACATACGCGCCATGGCAACAGAGCTATGCGCTCTGTATCCATGCGCACCAATACACTCTAATATCCAAACAGCCCTATTATACTTATTATACACCTCCCAAACCATTGCACTCCTGGGTCGGGATATGAACATGTTGTTGCTATTGTAGCACAGCCGTGACTGAATTATCGAACTCGCTATTCAGTACTCATTGTATTTGCGCGTACAGGATGGCATGTCTTAAAACGTGCACCCGGGATACAACTTCTGTTACACAGGTGTCTCTGATGTTATTGGTGTTCGTAGACCAAGATGTCCGCCCGTGGCTCCATTCATCTAATTACAATTACTGTTGTGTAGCCAATCCATTGTTATAGAAATCAGTGGAGAACGACCAACACCATGCAAATGATACGTTTAACATAAAAGTAACTTAGGAAACAAAATTCTCTTCAAGGAGGTGCTCACCTCTCTCTTTATTTTTTATTGTATCGCAACTGATTGACAGCATCATTTCTCTCTTTCTTTTTTATTGTATCGCCACTGATTGCCAACACATTTGTCATCCGGCTGTCACACTGACCCTACTTGCTGTGTTCTTGATTTCGTGCTTGTTTGTAGCAAGAACAGCATTGTGTGTGTACGACCAACTTAAAACCTTTTCAAATTCGTATTTATCTCTACTTTCTCACAATGATCCTTGATTGAAAGTGAAAAGTAGCCAAAAATTCAACAAAAAAACCATCGCGAATTCGCCTGTGGCTTTTCGTTTCGCGGGGCGAGTAGCAAAAGTTGCCCAGTTAGGCTACCAAATCGTGGATTTGGCAATTAGTGATTGCACCGGCTTTGGGCGTGCGTATGTTTATGCAATACTTGCTTATCACTGGGGCTCATCGGCGCGCGCTAATTGGCTGAAAGAAATATGTAAATAGACTAGTGTGTGACATTATCCTAATTATAGTTTGTCACTGCTCGCGTGGAAGATTGTTGTAATGGCTTTCTTTTAGTTATGGTCATATCGGTGGATTCAATTAAAATACAAGTTAAGAGAAGAACAATTTAAGAGAAATTAAAGAAAGAGTATAGAAGAAGAAAATTCTCCTCAAAACAGTACCTGTCTGTACTCGAACCCGGCCAGCTAGATTAACGTACATACTAGCATACGGCTAGCATACTGGCCACTACACTACAGATACATAGCATAGCAGCAGCTAACACGGTTGAGGAGTAGATTTCGAAGGTTTCGCCGTATTTTTTTTATTGTAAACAAATGTAGAGGTGGAGCTGCGGTAATTAATTTAATGAGGTCATAAATGCAGAAGGGGTACGCAGGTCACTGCTAAATAATAAGGTGTACATTCTTTATGACCATAGGTCTATGTCAAAGAACAATTAAAGAAGCGGTATAGAAGAAGAGAATATCGCTAAACAGTACATGGCGGGAATCGAACCCGGTCCGCTATAATGCTGAATCACTACACCACAGATACTTGGCACATCGACAGATACGATGTTTGAGGAGTAGATATGATAGACAGGTATATCCCAGGTCGTAACTAGAGTAGTCTCATTCGACATTATTCACTAGTGGTTTATATATATTCATATTCATATTCATATTTATTAGTCTATCAACATTATTTATATACAGGTACTGGACAATAGAACATGATAAATATAATAATAATTGAAGCACAGATATTACATATTTTTAACTGTACATAAATAAAGTTAACTGGACGAGGACACTGCAAAACGCAGAGCGTGTAACGCAATGCCCTCATTCAGTGGGAAACAAAGAAAAAAATGGCATGGTATGGATGTTAACATAGGCCTGCATAACAAAGTAAATTATGAGAAAATGGTAATGGTAGAGCCATTATATCAAGAACATGAGAATAATACTTCAGTGGGTAGATCGACATGCAGGCATCCTAAAGCATATAAAGTTACAAGACGGGGACACAACAAAGACAGACAGACAGACAGACTAGGACAAGGACACAGCTGTTTGACCCCATGCAAATTGTCTCTTTTATTTTTAGAGCAATTTTAAGCAACGGCGACACAAGTTTGACAACTGGTATAGGTAGGGACATACAAGAGATATTACCTCCGCAAAAATCAGACAAATCCATTGCGGGAATCTTGCCATATAGGCCTACAAAGGTCGTAATTTCTATGTTATAGCGCCCTCTATATGCATATTTCCCATAGAAAGACGTGTAAAACTAGATTTTATGAAAAATCATATTTGCCCGCAATGAAATTGCATCAAATTTACACTGGAGGTAATTGGTGGAATAAATACTATATATTAGTTGTCAAAAGTGTGTCGCTGTTGATATTTTTGATTTTATTCTAATTTTGTCATAATAAATGAGACTTTCAAACAGCTGTGAGGAGGGGAGAGATGACAGCAATAATAAAAGGGAAACAGGACAGCGGTACAGAATACATACATAATGAAGATCACAAAACTCAATCTACATCGTATGAACTGAGAAGAAACCGTTTGAAATGTTTTTTAAATGATGAGAGTTAGGGACTATTTTTTAAAGTGACATCTAAGCCGTTCCAAAATAGTGCGCCTTGGGTTTTAATGATATTCTCTGCTAGTTTTGTGTTGGTAGGAATAATATGAAGGTCCGAAGCATAGCGAGTGTTGTATGGATGGATCTGATCATTTCTTTTGAAGAAATTGGGTTCAAGTAGGCCTGAAGGAAGTAAATTGTGATGGAATTTATACATGAAAGTACCAAGTTGGAAAAGATAAATATCAGAAAGTTTTAACATGTTTATTGAGTGGAATAATGGGTCTGTGTGTGACAGCCATAAAAAATTAGTACAAGTGCGAATTGCCCTTTTTTGTAAAAGGAATAGAGAGTTGAGATGTGTATTATTTTTGTCTGCCCAGACAATTGCACAATAATTTAGATAAGGGAGAATAAAAGTATTGTATAGGGTACGAAGAGAATTTAGGGGAAGATAAGGACGAACTTTGCGGATGATGCCATTATATTTAGAAATAATTTTTGAGATATGGGCAGTGTGTGAGTGCCAAGAAAGGTTATCAATAAGTACGCCAAGAAACTTAGTGGTGTTTACCTCACCGATGTTGTTGTTGTCGATTTGTATTTTTAGATTAGTATCTGGTCTTGTACTATGTTTGTTTTTGAAGATCATGAAATTTGTTTTAGCTATATTTAGAGACAGCTTATTATGTTTAAACCAATTGGAAATAATGGAAAGTTCGTTATTAACCGTGGTTTCGAGTGTATCGAGGTCTTCATGTGAAAAAAGAATGTTAGTGTCATCCGCAAATAATATATAGTGAGGAAGGCTGGAACAAAGAGGAAGATCATTGATGTACAGTAAGAAGAGAAGCGGACCTAATATGGAGCCTTGCGGTACACCACAGATGATGTTGGAGGGCGAAGAGGTTTTACCATTATATGTAACAAATTGTTTTCTATCAGATAAATAATTGGATATCCAACGATTTGAAAGACCCCTTATGCCATAATGGCTTAACTTATTTACAAGGATGGAGTGGTTTAATGTATCAAAAGCCTTGATTAAATCAAGAAAGATACCAATTGAATAAAGTTTGTTATCCAAGTCCTCTGATACTTTGGTGTAGAAGTCATTTATGGCCATATCGGTGGTCCTCTTGGGGCGAAAGCGGAAATCCCTTAAAAAATGTGCGTACAAAGAATGTTATGCCTTAGAAATAAAATTAAAAAAATACTGTTATACATAATCCTTTCCAAGACCCTCGAAAAGAGTTGGCAGAGAGAAAATTTTTTGTAGGCCTATAGTTGTTAAATAAGTGAGAGTCCACCGGTGAAGACAGGAATGACCTTAGCGATTTTGAGCTTGAATGGGAACAACACCAGTTGATAAAGAACGATTGAAAAGTAACAAGAAGTGAATATATTCAGGTGGTAGCACAGCCTTAAGGATATTTAGAGAATTGATTACCATCATGACCGGTGGTTTGGCTTGTTTTTAATTTCATTAAAGTCTTATCAATCTCATCTGATGAAGTTGGGTTGGTTAAGAAAAATACTACTTGTTGTGTTGATAGGCTTAACAGGGGGTGAAAAATTAGGATCAGGTGGTGGTATTTTATCGGCAAGAGAAGATCCAATATTCGTGAAAAAATCATTGAATGGGAGGCAATAGCAGCAGGGTCAATTACCTTCTTACCATCTTTGTCAAGGAAAAAATTGGGAAGTTTTTGCTGTTTATTCCTTCCAAGAAGGTTGTTTAGGGTTCCCCACATTTTTTTCATATTATGTTTGTAGATTCAATTTCAGAGGAAATGTGTGACTTTTTTGAGGACCGGAGTAACTGGTTAAGGTAATTTCTATATTTAGTGTAAGTGATCCGATTAGTCTCGTTTGGTTGTTTACAAAGCTTTCTATATAATTTATCTTTAGTTTGTATTGATTTAATTAGACCTTTTGTGATCCAAGGCTTATTTGGGGTATTACGTTTAGATAATAAAGTCTTAACAATTGGGCAATGGATATTGAGGAGACTGGTGAATTTATCAATAAATTTGTTGTAAGCAGATTCTGGATCGTCGTCATGTTGTATGAAATCCCAATTAACTATGGAGAGGGCATTCTTGAGAGCCTTTATGTTATCTGGTTTTAATTGCCTGCGTTCGATAAATTGAGGATGAGATTTGGTTTGATTGTAGGTGATATTGGAGGTGAACGGAAATATCGGAAAGTGATCGGATAAGTCGGTAATGATGACACCAGATTTGATCACCTGTAAGATATCATTAGAGAAAATGTTGTCAAGTAATGCATTTTTCTAGTAGGCCTATCAATACAAGGGAGAAATTGTTTGAATAAATCAAGTTGATGAAGTTGTTGACTTTGGGCCTACTATCACATTTCAAGAGGTCAAGATTAAAGTCGCCCATGATGTAGCATTGCTTTTTCTCATTTGATACCGTGATCAACGATTTTTCAAGTTGAGACATAAAGTCATCAAAAACAACATATTCTGGCTTATAAATAATACCTATGATGGTTTTGTATGGATGGGTTATTTCGATAAATATCGAGTCACAGTCAGTACAGTCTAATTTGAGGTCAGTTCTGAGAATATAATTAATATTTGTATTAATAAATAATGAGGCTCCTCCACCTTTCCTGTCAGACCGTATACAATTTTCCGCGTTGTAACCGGGAAGGTCAACAAGATTGGCTTCGGAACTATCATTGAACCAGGATTCAGTAAAACCATGAATATCAAAGCGATGGTTGAGTGCGTAGAAATAGTCAGTAATTGAACTACCATTCTTATTTAGACTACGGCTATTATGATGAATTAATGATAAACCGGATTTGTCAAAGGTGGATGAAGTAAAACTGGCATTGTCAAAATAGGAACAATCATAAGAAAAGTTGTGGTCAATATTACATGCAGTATCACTGCCTGAGGAGTGAGAGTTTAACGTGCTGTCAAAACGGGATGGTATAAAACGAAAATCGGACACATTTAAAGAGTCAGACATGCATAATCAATATTCTTTCAAATAAGCTTTTGGGCCACCCTGATTTTTTAAATTAAAAGCAAGATGGCGCCCAAAATTCCAATTCTGACTAAAAATTGGATACAAATCTATGTTATAAAAATTCTGAATTTCTATTTAATTTACAAACATATAGGTCTTTGCTGTTGACAAAGTAAAATTTGAAATGATCGTATAAGGCTGAAGTCATTTATGGATTACCTTAGATCTATTCTTTAAGGACATGATTGTAAAGTAATAAAGTATTGTTGACATATTTGAGCTACTTCAATCAAACGTATAGGGCTATCATTGTTTCTCAAAATGGCGGCTAAAACAATTTCAAAATGGCTGACATTACAGTAATATACACGTCAACTGCATTGTGATGTGATTATTTCGTTGCTCTAAATGGTGTATATTAAAATTATTAAGAACGTTAATACTAAATGATATATCTAACTCTTCTTTTAAAAACACTAGCAAAATTCAAAAAGGCTACCACTTCCATGAAAACACACATTTTAGGCTTAAAATAATAAGTCTTAAATGCAGAGGGATACGCTGATCACCGCTAAATAATGGAGTTCGTGTTCGTCCATCAGTGATGAAAATGACCATGACAAGACAAATAATTCAAAGAATAAAATTCCTCAAAAAGAATTACGATGTCATGACTTGCGCACGGGTTGGTTCGCAGTGAGGGAAAGTTGCGCAGCGTCGACCTCACTCTCTCGTCCAGGCTCATCTTTATCAAATGGCAAGACAAAGTCAAGACGACTGGAGATGATACTGGACAGATTAAAAAGACTTGCTGCAGTGTTGTTCCCGAGAAGGTTCCACTATACCCAACCCAGATGAAATGGAGGCTAAAAGGATATAAAGGGAAGGGTTCAGGATTTGGTCCAGTTGCCTCTCATACTGTATTATATGGGGATACATTCGAACCACCAACCGTTGTATGTCCATGCGGGTCGATCTCCTTGGTATCAAAGTCACTGATCATCTCAGGGCTCAGGTGCCTCTAACCCTACGTAGTCAACTTAGCTGATGACAAACCACTAAAACCTAGGCAAGTGGAGTGCTTAGAAAGGAAAAGAACTAGGACAGAAGGAAAATGAGCTACGCAGATCATCGCTAAATGATGGAGTATACATTCTCTACAGAGTGGTCAAAAATAAGGTTTACACTTTTATGTCTTCAAATTTCTCAAAAATGGGTGAACATAACACATTTTTAAAGATATTTTTTTAACTAGAATATCTTGTTAGAACCTGATCAAAACGGCGTTGAAAACAAAGATCATATAACAAAATGGCGGTCGTGTAGAGAAAACTGGTCAAAAACCACTTTGCACACACTAAGTTTGTGGGGCAATCATGATGGTTAACAGTAATCAATACCAATGCGTGAACTGTAGGCCTACGAACGTAACAAACTACTGACCACCTTTCGAGTTTGTGAAGTGTTTATCGTTTGAAACTGAATGAGAGAATATCTCAACCGTAAACCTGAACCTGAAATGCCCATTTACATAATAATAAAGTTAATTTCAACTGGGGAAATTTTAAATTGAAAGAGACTTGCATGTTTTTTAGTCAATACTATGCTTGTTCATTTGCAATGTTTGTACGGCGGTCCGGTAAGTACGTAATCCTGTTTCTAAAATTGAAAAAAAAATGGCGTAAATTGAAACCAGTGTTTGAAAATTCTCAAGACTGGAAAAATATCGAAATATCGAAAAATGGATGCGACCATAGCGATTGCGTGTTCACTTTTCCGTGTCTGCGAGCACCGAAGTACCCGACAAAAACGTTCAATTTTCTCGCTAGGTTCTATAGGTTCAGACCCAATTACGATAGGCCTACATATTCAAAACAAAACATAGTAACGGACCGTCTGATGCAAAAACCTCCATAGAACCCCTTCGTTTTCCGGAGATATTTGAGATTTAGTTTCACATTCGCTATGAAGAACTGATAACGTTAATCTCTCGCGCAGTACCAATTTAGATATCTTTCACACTCTGTGACACAGACTACACCATGGGAAATACTTACCGGACCGCCGTACAATGTTTGCATTGTTTGGGATAAGATCATAAAGAACAAATATTGCGGCCGTTTTTTTTAATTTATAAGAGAAACTTTTAAAGACACTATCAGTGATTTGCTAAATCAGCAAATCGAAAAAATCATCAAAAATCAGATCTTTGCATGTATGTAACAAGTACAGGTATCCTAACATACCCTGCAAATGATAAGACCAGAAGCAACCTAATAAGGACAGAATCGGAGATTTGAGTCATTACTGTCCGAACGGACACTTACCACAACACGCAATTGAATGGAGAATCGTATCTTGGAACACTGACGTTTTCTTCCTTTTCTTGTCAATTCTTCAGCTGGAAAAGGTAACTTATGAGAATTCTACAGACTTATCCTTCACTTAGAAGCTATTCCTGCAAATTTCAAATATTTTTCAAATCACTGATAGTGTCTTTAAATAATTTGAGATGCCTTAATTTCTTACCTTTGTGGTTAGCATTTAATACCAAGTCCTATGGGGTGCGTTGTTCAATGTGTGTATCGGGATATAATCCGTGACCGCCAAAAGAGTGCCAAAGACTTACGTGTGTGTGCAAAGTGGTTGACTTTTTTTCTCTCTAGATGGCGGCCATTTTGTCATTTCAGCTTTGTTTTCAACACCGTTTTCACCAGGTTCCAACAAGATATTGTAGTTAATAAATACCCTTAAACTGTAAACAAATGTCTAGGTGGCGCTGCGGGACTTCAATTTCTCATTAACTACGTCTTTGTAGGCCTTTGGATTTACGGCAGGTACTTGGGTATTGTTATGTAAATCGACAAGTAGATGACGTCGAAATTACAAATGGTTGTATAAACGGATTATAAAAATCTGTATAGATATAGCTATGTATAATACAAATGTTATCTTGGCATAATTGCATTATACTCGCATCTACTCTGCATTATATACTTTATTCCGTTAACCGAATTATTGATACAGGGTAGATGCCAAGGGTATAATGTAATAATGCGGTTATCTTTATTTGTTGGGTTATTTTAAAAATATTAGGGACCAAATCAATACTCAACCGGCGGGCGTTTTTCGGTTCTGCCCGGTTCCAGGCGGTTCATTTAATCCGTTTAATCTTAATCTTCTGATCATTTAATCCGATTAAGAAATTCAGTGAATTAATTGAACCGGACAGAACCGGAAAACGCCCGCCAGTTGAGTATTGAATTCCGCCCTAAATACCTATCACATGTGTCTGCTCTAAAGTTTTAAAAAAGTGGGTCTTGAGTTGTACAGCATTGTACTACCTATAGTCAGGGACAGAATTAGCCGACCAATTGCGCGTATGTCAAGGTTTTGTCAATCAGCGCGGCGCGGACTGTGGTTGGTTTGAATGTGTAGTATGGGCGGGGCATGTTCAAACAAAATATGGTTTAAAATGTCAAAACATGCGGGTTTTCGACGCACGGACGCAATAATTCACGTAAGTAAACTTTCTGTTTCAATAAGCTTTTAAATGTTCACAGATTATTCTTCACAGCCGACATTTGTTCTGCACCGTCAAATTACGTCAGACGCGCAATTGGTCGCCTTATTCTGTCCCCGACTAAAGAAAGTCTTCTTTGGGAAAAAGGTAAACAGCTGTGGTGTTTACCTGCGCCGAATAAACTTGGACTGTTGTTTGGGGACCATATCTTTTTTCAAGATATAAAGTACTAGATTACTAGGTTGGTGTAAACTCTATCCAGCTTAATATTCATTCCAGTCTTTAAATAAGCAGCATTAAATATGGATAAACTAGTAAATAGAATTATCTTTTCAACCAATTAGATCAATTTCTAAATGATTACATATCAGAGTGGGATTTACCCGTCAACAAGCTCATCTGCGGCTCGATCTAAAGTCCATTCAAATTTAGGTTAATCAGTTCTAACACAAATGTTTGTAAGTTTTACTACTATACGGGTCAAAATTAATAAGTTCCCCCCCCCCCCCGACAAAGGTACATTTTTCTGGAAAAGTTAGGCTCTTTAACCTGTTACAAAAATGTAAAATGTACACTGCAATGTTACACATTTAATGTGCAAAAAATTACACAAAAGTTAACCTCCTCACTTTAAATTCGTCATCAAATTTAATAAATGGCGTCATTTCAGGGAGAAGATTAACTGTTGTGTGATTTTTTTGTACATTTTACATTTTTGTAACAGATTAAAGAGCCTAACTTTTCCAGAAATATTTATCTTTGTCAGGGGGGGACTTATTAATTTTTACCCGTATAATCTGTCCAGTGAACTTAGATGTCTGGCTTTTATTAATCATATACAAAAGCATGCACTTTCGATATAAGTCACGAAAAGACAGTTGTTGGGTATCTTTGGACCTAAGACGTTTTTGATATGACGAAAGGAATAGGTCAATTTAAACCTTCAAATCTATTGAAATCTGGGCATTTCACCCTTGTTTTGAAAATAAGCGAATAAAGGTTTGGTACCATTAGTATTTGCGTTTTGTGGATGGTTCCATTGACTCCACTTTGTAGGTAGATGATTCACGACCAATATTGTCCGCCACTGGTATGAAATGAATAATTCCGATCTTTGTTCAACAGGATCAAATCCGAACCGTTGTTTTTTGCACACAATGTGTGCAATACAAACGAGATGATACCCAAGGTTCCACACAACATTAACTTGAATGGACGGCATACAGGAGAAGTATCATTATTTCAACGGTGCGTTTACATACCCGTGCTTTAATGCACGCGCAAACACCAATGTCCACAAATCAATAATCATGATAATTGTTCGTAACATGCTTTCGAAACGCCCCTAATTCGTGAATGGTTTGCCATCAAAGTTTGAGAGTCAAAAGGCAGTATTCACCTGGACCCGGTGTGGAAGCAACTATAGTCCGGCGGAAGCCATAGTCCGGGCTCCATAGACGATAACGGAATAAAGCGTGAAACTAATGTTGCGTGAAGAGTCAACTGAATCGAGTGCCCTATTCCTTACCGTTGTATATAGGCGGACTGTGAGTACGCCGGACTATAATAACTTCTATAGTGTATTTTCCCAAGACCGATCTTCCAACCATGTGACCAAGCATTCCATTAGCATGGAGAGGAGGCTACTTACCAAGGAAAATATCAATAGAATTATTGGATTGAAAAAAGGCCACCACAAAAAATAATTACGTTAACCCTATCCATTGTACGCTGATATTAACATCCATGTTACATCAGTCTGTCCCTGATGACATTTACTCACCCCACTGCTGATCTTCATGAAAGAAAGTAAATAAAAAATAAATGTGGCCACTGCCATGATGGTAACTAGCCACACCCCATTGATTTTAAATATTATATCTTTGTGATTCCATTCACTGCCGATTTCAACAGGTCACATTTCCAAGCCTTTGTTTTCCTTTCAACTAATACTCAAATGATTCGATTCCTCCCGCTCTTTTTAAATTGAACATTCAAAAATAGCTGCTTCATTAATTCAAAAGGGTCATAATTGGCGTGTTTTAACAGGTGGGCAGAGGGGCAGCTTATACTTACATATACAGACAGTATAATAACATGTTCAATTATTAATGACCGAAGGTTGGACAAAGTGGAATTCTTTGGCACTTCAAATATATACCAGATACATACCGTTTTACGTTGATCATCATCCCTTCCCATCCCAGCACCAAAAATCGCTCTCATAAACGTACTATACACCCTTGTCATAAATAAGTGCCCGGGTGACTGTCCTAGTTCCCCTATACCACCAATCTGTCTATTGGTCTTCTCCCCTGCATGCTTCGCATCATTTGTTTTTCAGCATTGTACCCAAATAACCTCGGTCTAACAAGGGCACGGTTTGATTTCGTACCTTGTTATGGTAGCTAGGACCCTTTCTGGGGGTCACTCATTTCTTTACACCATGTGAAAGCATATATAGTCCTCCGGGAGCCACAGTTCCTGGCTTTCATATACGATCGGAATCAAAAGTCAACTGAATTGATGCCCTATTTGTTAACCGTTGCCAATGAAACCAGAAAATGCGTTTGTCAATTAACCCAGTATAATTGGTATAGAAGTTATCCATATAAATAATATTTTTGAAGATGAACCCAATGATCTTGTTGGCCAATGCTAAATAACAACTTTTCCTTTCATTACTTTTTTTTTTCGAAAATGCATATTTATGGGAATAACAAAAGCCGGTCATGGAAAAATTTTTAATTGGTCATGAGTGCTAGTCTTCAACTTGCTGATAATTATTTAAACTATCTTTTTATTATAGGCGTAGAAATAAACATAACTTGTCTGAAACACAGTTATAAATCTTTATAATCAATGTATTTTTAGTGTTTTTACTCGCTTTGTTCCCTTTGTCTCATTACAATATTTGAAATAAATATCATGTCTTTCATTAACTAAAACTACCACTTGCCCTATACTTTGTTCATCCACGTATATGCACACATTATTTGGCTTTGTTTATCCGCGCGTGAAAGTCAATTCCATTTTACACCGCGGACTTCTAGACCACAAGCGTGCGCCTCGCATACATCACACACTACGTCCGCTGCAGTAGTGTTGCTTACCTACATTCGCCTCTCTCTTCTGTATCAATTCGCGGTGTGAAGTCTTGCCACAGAGGAATTTGGTTATGAACGAAGTATATCTAATATATTATATATTTTTTCTGGACTTCGGTGGAAACAATCGATCACCCCCAAGAATTAGAAATGCCATACCTTACCACCTCTGTGGGGTATTATTATTTTGCCAATATCATGACAGTGTTGCAGGATTAACTCACATCTTTATTCAATGGGGATCACCCTCAGCCATTGTTTACGCCACCCAACCCACCCCCAGACAGCTAACACTGACGGTTGAGCTTTTAGATCTCACTTATCATAGTAAATATTGCAAATTATTAAATTCAATGATATTCAAGAGGTACTTGACCCAAACTCAACCCTCTTACAGAACAGGTCATCTGTATTGCCATGCTTATAACATATTTTAATAAAACACTACACAGAAGAGAGGGCGACTAACCCAGCCTGAATCAACAGAAATCTGATATTTACCTTTACATTCTGGTTCCTTGCAACAGAACATTCGTACTATAGACATCCAATTATACATGTTATGTCCATGGAATATATACAGAGATGCAGAGAGGAGTCCGCCCAACCTACACACAGACAGATCATCTGTGATATTCACTCAATCTCTCAAATTGCTTTTCAACCAAGTATTTTGTCAGGTAACTGTTATTTGAATCTTTAAACTACGACTTGCAATCATAAATAAGGCCGACAGCAGAGAGAGAGTGATGTGACCCAACCATCCAATTCAAACCGCTAACATCTTAATAAAGTTAAAGTAAGAGCAGCCTAAGCATGAAATATTTAATGAAACTTATAACTTTCAAGCGTATATTTTCCAATTCATCATTAACTTAATTGATATTTTGCTCAAAAGGAGTAAATAAAAACCACCTGGCAAACACGTTCCTGCTCCTGCTGAAGGACTTTGCAAACATCCCCCCCGCCCCCGCAGCCAGAAAACAAGGGTGAGAGAGGGTCCCAACGAAGTTTATTAACAACACCCCCTCCACAAGACAAACTTCCTTGGCACTCAGTATCGGTTTACAGTCAACACAAACTATCAGGCAAAATGCCAGGTAAACCGACATTTATGATCAGCATCACGAGGCATCGCGTGTTGAAAGCAAAAATTCAAATAAAAAACTATTTTTAGCAGACCCGAGGTGAGAAAGGCTGCCTAGCTTAGTATGTACCTGAACTTAACCCATCTAAAAAAGGGGGAGAATCAATAAAAACATATAAGTTAAAGGAGAACGCGCATCCAAAGGCTTCAGATCGAAGAAAATGTGTTAGTTGCTCAAGATTCCACGGAACCTTTTCTCTTTAAAATATTTATGAAAATATGTAATATTTCCATATTTGCCTATAAAAAAACCAGTACGTGTAAGTGTGAAATAACTTAACGTTCACGCACATAAATTATTTAGCTTGCATCCCCCAAAACGTCCACACAAGTAACCATAAATTTATATATGATATCTACCCGCTTTTTGGATGACAAAAACTACCGTAATAAAATTACATTATTCGTATTTGCTGGAAGAACAATATCGGCTTCCCACCCTCAATGTCCAAACTTAATACTTAGTCTGATACATCCTCGTTATCATTCTGCTGCTAGTGTACATGCTCGTTAACGGCAATTGTTGTGGCAATATCCAAACACGCAGACAAACATAGTCATTGAAACTTGAATACTCTTTAGCAGTAAAGTGGTTAACTTTGACGATCACAGTACACAATAAGCTAGCAATTCCATTATTTCAAACTCAAATTTTCAAATCGCACGACGACGTATACGAGATTCGCTATGGTAGCCTTGACGATAACCAATACGTGGCAATAGAGGATATGCTTTTAGAAATTAATATCCCAAGCTGATATATCTTAATACTAACTACTGGCAAACACGTATTTTGACCATCCCATGTTTGTGTAGAAGCTAATGTATATGTTTTTCCATTCCAAAAAAACAACAGCGTGAAGGGTACATGATGAATGACACTAAAAACGTCAGTAGATAGCATCATAGCATACGCAAACCCGGCACTTGTACAGGCGCACCCTTTCACCGAACGTGCGTTGAAGAATCTTCATAACCAAAGAAATGCTATGCGACTATTAAGTACATATATAATGTGTCATGCTGTAACCAGAACCTCCAATGTCACTCCACTTTACAATTAGCGATGCATCCACCATTAACATTTCACACATGCATTGATCCTCTACAAAAAAGATGATCAAACGATTTTTGAGGTGATATTCATCAAACTTTCTGCAGAACGCGTTGTCCGTTGAGTAGAGATAAATTCAAAATGATTATTTTATTCACACAGAATCCAAAAAGAAATTCGTTTCCTCCAATTCTGATGAAAACGGAACGGCTCCCATGGCACGTTGTTGCAACAAGGCATGTCACGAACATTAACCTTCGGCATACTCGTCGAAAATTAAGGAGGCCGCTGACAAACTGTCGAGATTAATACTCCCATACAACAGTTACAGGAGTACCCAGGCTTTGTATAGTTCCACTTTTTAGATGTCCTCCATTGATTCTAGTCAAAAACACAAGAACAAACAAGCCAAAAGCAGCAAAAAATCGATTCCTTAAATGAATTTAAATACAAAATGAATAACTCAATTGCGATACCCAAACAAAGTATTTCTTACCGCACGCATACAGGCAGTCTACAAGCCGTAGAAAAGGTACACTTGGCATGCCACAAATGAGCTCACTAGTGAAAAACCACACAGTACGCTAACCTACAGAATGTTAACTGCACAAATACCAAAAAAGTTTCTCCGATGGTGCTCTAAAATAAAAAACTAGATAAATATCACCCTAACTCACATGTAGAGAACAGCAAAAGATATTCAACTCTCACACAAACAAAAACAACTAAAAAAAAAACTCAATGGCAAAGACTAGCAATTTAGTAACACACTCTGTAACTATCGATCGCCCTCCAATTAACACCATCAAAATTACAACAAAAATAAAAACACATACCCAAAATTTAGCGCATGAGAAGTATAGACCTCACACTTTCTTTCTTGACTACCATCAACTCATCCATAAACTGCTCTGAATCCACAAGAACGCAATAACAACACATTTCTAAGACTTTCAAAAATTTCAAACCTTGAGTCAACCACACCTTTACCAACTGCTACCGACCTTATAGGCCTACACAAACAACCTCCCGACAATTTTGCCTTCCATTCATTAACAAATTAAAATACAGAGGCGAGATGTATCGAAACCGAATTCGATAAGACATCCGATTAATACAAACAACTGACACCCAGTTTTGAAGGACACATTCCGCAATAAGTCCATGAAACCATTTATCTTTTAGCAATAATAAACAACCACTGAACAATAGGTTTTCAGAATTAAATTCCCGACTATCTACAAGTAACACTGGGCTGACATCCAGGCATGAAGCAAACGCCCTAATTGCAAACTAACCAGTCGGCTCAAATATTTCTATGCACAAAATACCTTACACTTAGACTCCGCCAACATTACACCCAAAACTATCAAAGTCCCTAAACTCCAATAACGTAACAAGTACAATTCCTGAGCCTACATATACGTAACAAGCAAAAAAAACAAAAAAAAAAATCTCACACTCACTCACCGACGGTTCAAACCATATTTACACATCTTCCCACAAGTAAGGATGCTTCATGCATACACCACCTATACTAGATAGATCCACCATCGTGTCACCAGGGCAAAAGTTTTGGACAGCGTCTATTAGTTGGCGAGAGGAGACACAAAAGAAAATATGTATTCCATTACCTGTTTTAGAACTAATTAATATACTCTGGCTGTTTCAGTTGACAATCCTTTTTTACAAGAGCGTGGGCAAATACTTTTGTGTTGCCAGAGACAGCACATTCATTCACACTGTGTCATTGAATACACTGAAGCAAATCGAATAGTTGAATGGTGGTAGCCTAAATTCTCTTACGTTGATTTTGAATACTTTCATTATAAAGCAAGATTATTTTTCTCTGCTATCTACTACATTTTTCATCAAATAGATTTAACGTGGAATTTTAATTTCCCCCACTGCACATGCCCCCATTCAATGCCCATACCTTCGGACAAGTAAGTACTAAGAGGTGACACGATGGTTGAATCTACTATAGTCCTGTACAATTTGCCACGAACCAATCTCAACCGACAATTCTACCAATCAAGTCCCCTCGAACAGTCCCTCACAATAAAATCACATGACTGAACTCCCCGCAAGGCAGTCATACCCATCGAAACCGCAAATAAACTTGAAACCGCTTAAAAAAGGGGAGTGAGGGGGTTACGATAATCTAACCAGCTTATCCACACGATTTATTTCAAAACCTTAAAATATCGGATTAGGCTAAACGACCCAATTTCGTCAACTTATATAACCAACCTCAATTTAACACCCATAACTCATACACTTTTCAAGCATGAGTAACAGACGCGAACACCGTTTGGGATAACAACTCACAGAACCATGAACTCACCTACAAAAACTTGAAATACCACTCATACAAACAACTTGGACCCACCCAGACGCTCGACTTTCAAATAAACGCAGGCAAAAACTCACATCACTCCATACGACAAACCAAAAACAAACATATCAAAAACTGAACTACAGTTGGCGCAACCATATACAACCACAATACTACAAAACGCAAGCTGCACACATAATTGTCATATATTTAAACGCGACCCCTAACATTCGAACGCAAATTATGACATTTATACCACATGCAAAATACTACTAGAATTAAAAACTAACACTCGCACTCCGTTTTTTGGATTAATCATCAGAACAGAACTCATTATACAAAAAGTAAATAACACTTTGACAACCCCCTCACCACATCAACGTATCAAATGTGAATGAACGCAGGTAAACACACACAATCACAAAAGAAAATTCATACGGAACAACCAACAACAGACATATCAAAAACGCAACTCAGTTACGCCCCAATACAACCACACGCAAAAGCCAAGCTGCGTAAATAATTGCCATAATTGAGACACGCACACGCACACATAAATACGAACCCAAGTAATGCTTATAACAAATGCACATAATACAGAATTAAAAACTAACATTCGACGAACTCCGTTTTGGATCGTAACTCACAGAAACATACTCATATACAAAACTACATTACCACACATTACCCACTTCCACCCCACATCACGTATCAATTTGAAATGAACGCGGTACACAACCACCTCACTTCATACGTGACAAACAAAGCAGACATATCATCCTCTCAACTAAAATTTACGCACCACATCAACCAATGCAAAAACAAGCTCACACACACAAAACATGCAACGAATACAAAATTCCACAAAACGTTTAATTACAAAATTAACTGCTTGTTCCTCCTCGCTATAATATATTGTGGACTAAACACACACACCAACACAAACACCCACACGTCCACGAACCCGAAGGATACTAATAACAGCATCAAAATACCTACTGAATTAGAAATAATTTGAACCAAGTATAAAAAACTTATTAACGGCCTACTAATTAGCTCACAGCACACGATCAAATGCACATATCGATCCTCAATTCATCGCTGACGGCCAACAAAAGCACGCCTTCTTCCCACTTCATACAATTGCCAATCCGTTTCCGCATATTGACGTGCATAACCGCTATAATATTACAGGCTTAACCTAGTATTTCACACCCTAAGTATACTTAAAAAATTGCTATATGCTTTAACATGAACTCACCCCCTAACGCATCTAAAATCAAGAATTTCATAAAGCAACAGTAGCATCGGTCAGTAGTTCACCCAGTCCACATCCAACTTCACGGCGTACTGGCACTCTCGCTCCACGCATCTACATTCAAATACCGTCCGTTTACCGCTTCCAAATGAAAAAGCTTTCTGAATACAACAACAACTTGAAGTTGGTCCCACACTAAAGCACACAATCGCCGATCACAGGGGGGGCGAACTCGCACAACTCTTCACGTTGAAATTCCATTTGAACTTAAAACCTCCGCCAACAATTATATCCACGTTCAACTTGAAGCAGAGCCGTCAATACACAACATTAACAGAAGCATTGAACCGGTACTTTTTGTAAAGCGCGTTCACTATGTAGCTGTTTACACTACCAATTCGACGCAGCATACTATTAAACACAACTGCCAATGAATTAAATGATAGACAAGTTCAGCAATGAATTGCGTGCTCCCATCAATGAATAATACTTTTGACTGGGCCGGCACAGTTTCCACCCAATATTTATTTAACAACACCATATATCTTCTCTTCGTATGAACTATGATCCATTGTGCAAACCATGTTGATACTATTGAATAAAGTTTCTACAAGAATCGCTAGTAGCCGCCCGATAACTTGCTTTAACATAGAAATTGCAGGATAGCGAGAACCTTTTTGACGTGACCTCCACAGATTGTATAGGGGTCTACAATGGGTAAAAGCGACACGCGCGCAGTGCGACCACGTGCCGTTCTTATCTCGCGAACTTTCGACCGCAGTCCCTCTTATATCGGCGACGGACATTTTCTTCCAAAAATTACTGTTATCGTTCGACACGCGCGACTTTTGGGGTGAAATTAAAAACCGACGTACTACTTTCATAACTTCATACTTCCGTATGTTTGACACGCGACACCCATCTTGTGGGAACAACTTACAACTACAAAGCGATAGAAGTCTAAGGATGTACGAAAATAACTTCCAAAACGCGATCTCCCCGGGCGGCCGGAAGAGGTCTTTAGTTTACTAATTCCTCAAGACATTATCAGTAATATGTGTTAACATTTTTTAATAATCGGGGTAATAATTCATCTCTATAAATTAAATTGTTAAAACTTCCCGGATCAACTCGGCACTGCCCGGGCAGCTTCCCAGCAGCCGCCGCGAGCCCGCCGCCATTGATTTCTCTTTCAGTCTATGAAAATGACCAATTTGAGCAATTAAAAAACAATTATCATTTATTGAAGTTTCAAAATCTAGGTTTGTATTTTTTAATGATTTTTAAAAAAAATATTTCTGGACTTATTAACTTATGTTTATTACCCCTGTTGTTTTTGTTTTACTTCTAATTACATATGGAATGCTTGGGTGTTCCATTCAATGTTAACCCCCCCCAAGGGGGTAAGTAAACTCAGCAGATGAGAAAAAGTTTGTACAATCCTCTTTAATCGTGGCTAGTACTTAAGCAATAATAATTATGTGATTCAAAATACTGTGAATAGACCAACATAAAAATAGAGCTTTAGAGTCTACTCTGTTTTTGAGTAATGTTTTATTTACAACTTGCATTACCTCTTTGATTCGTGATGGATTGTTGGGAAAATCCCGCGACCGATAAATATGATGCAAAATTCTTGGGAAATCCCCCTCACTGCAAATTTGTGTTAAAAAATACCCTTGCGAACGTTAGGGTTGGTCGTACTCGCATTACTTCATAACACCTATTAAACTGCCTAGCAGAAAATGACAGCAGAAAGAGTCTACCGGCCCAACAAATGCATTAGCAACACAATCAATCCGCGCACGTGCATTGAAGACCAGTTTACCGAGGTCTGCTAAACATTTTCTGATATAAATATCAATTTTGTTTAGACCGATTTTTCAGCGCTTATATTATGACACCACTGAATTTTGGAAAAAACAAAAAACTGTAAAATTGTTCAAAAACGACATCGATGTTGTAGAATTATGTTTGATGCTTCGCACTGACTACATTCGACCAGCGTGGCACTATTTGAAACTTGTTTTGTTTCTCGTCCTTTACACAAAGCCTTAAGGGGCTTAGGCTTTGTCGGACATTATTAAAATTGATACGCAAAAATAGCCCAAAGAATGGCGATGATTATTATTATTGACAGGCACAACGGTTTTTTTACGACGGCGATGCAAGAGGATTTCCTAAAACAGAGGTACTGTACGTTACTTAAACGGTCTGTTCCGATGTGGATGTGAATGTGGACCGAGTGTATTTCTAAAAGTGTTATTCCGGGATTTTATCGCAACGGATTCTAACTGATTCTCCACATTTTTCAGCTCAAATTGGAGTAAAATCATAATGCCAATTTAAATTACTCTAAAAAAACAGAGCGTTGCAACAAATCGGCAATAGCGCTCTCTAAATACGAATTATAGACACAGTTCAGCAATGAATTGCGTGCTGGCCCATCAATGAATAAACTTTGGAACGGGCGCGGGCACGTGTCCAACGCATATTTATTCTACAAACAAACAATGTGCGCTTCGTATAAAACTATGATCAATGTTGCAACCAGGTGAGAACTATTGAATAAAGTTCTACGAAGAATCGCTAATATGACGCCGATAAATGCGTTTTAATATACATTGCAGTATATGCGAGAACCTTTTTGACGTGACCTCCACAGATTGTATTAGGGGTTTTACATGGGTAAAATCGACCGCGCGACAGTGCGACACGCGGCTTTCTTATCTCGCGAACTTTCGACACGCAGTCGCTTATCGAGCGAGACAGGACATTTCCAAAAATTACTGTTATCGTTCGACACGGGACTTTTGGGGGGAGGAAAATTAAAAAACGACGTACGACTTTCATAACTTCGTATGCTTTGACAACGCGACCCCATCTTGTGGGAAACAAACTTACAAAATACAAAGCGATAGAAAGTCTAAGGATGTACGAAAATAACTTCCAAAACGCGATCTCCCCGGGCGGCCGGAAGAGGTCTTTAGTTTACTAATTCCTCAAGACATTATCAGTAATATGTGTTAACATTTTTTAATAATCGGGGTAATAATTCATCTCTATAAATTAAATTGTTAAAACTTCCCGGATCAACTCGGCACTGCCCGGGCAGCTTCCCAGCAGCCGCCGCGAGCCCGCCGCCATTGATTTCTCTTTCAGTCTATGAAAATGACCAATTTGAGCAATTAAAAAACAATTATCATTTATTGAAGTTTCAAAATCTAGGTTTGTATTTTTTAATGATTTTTAAAAAAAATATTTCTGGACTTATTAACTTATGTTTATTACCCCTGTTGTTTTTGTTTTACTTCTAATTACATATGGAATGCTTGGGTGTTCCATTCAATGTTAACCCCCCCCAAGGGGGTAAGTAAACTCAGCAGATGAGAAAAAAGTTTGTACAATCCTCTTTAATCGTGGCTAGTACTTAAGCAATAATAATTATGTGATTCAAAATACTGTGAATAGACCAACATAAAAATAGAGCTTTAGAGTCTACTCTGTTTTTGAGTAATGTTTTATTTACAACTTGCATTACCTCTTTGATTCGTGATGGATTGTTGGGAAAATCCCGCGACCGATAAATATGATGCAAAATTCTTGGGAAATCCCCCTCACTGCAAATTTGTGTTAAAAAATACCCTTGCGAACGTTAGGGTTGGTCGTACTCGCATTACTTCATAACACCTATTAAACTGCCTAGCAGAAAATGACAGCAGAAAGAGTCTACCGGCCCAACAAATGCATTAGCAACACAATCAATCCGCGCACGTGCATTGAAGACCAGTTTACCGAGGTCTGCTAAACATTTTCTGATATAAATATCAATTTTGTTTAGACCGATTTTTCAGCGCTTATATTATGACACCACTGAATTTTGGAAAAAACAAAAAACTGTAAAATTGTTCAAAAACGACATCGATGTTGTAGAATTATGTTTGATGCTTCGCACTGACTACATTCGACCAGCGTGGCACTATTTGAAACTTGTTTTGTTTCTCGTCCTTTACACAAAGCCTTAAGGGGCTTAGGCTTTGTCGGACATTATTAAAATTGATACGCAAAAATAGCCCAAAGAATGGCGATGATTATTATTATTGACAGGCACAACGGTTTTTTTACGACGGCGATGCAAGAGGATTTCCTAAAACAGAGGTACTGTACGTTACTTAAACGGTCTGTTCCGATGTGGATGTGAATGTGGACCGAGTGTATTTCTAAAAGTGTTATTCCGGGATTTTATCGCAACGGATTCTAACTGATTCTCCACATTTTTCAGCTCAAATTGGAGTAAAATCATAATGCCAATTTAAATTACTCTAAAAAAACAGAGCGTTGCAACAAATCGGCAATAGCGCTCTCTAAATACGTATTTTCCTGGACCCACTTGTAGGCAGAAACAAATCCAAACATGAGATGCCAATAAATGATCGATATCCGATGGCACCACAATATAAAGTGACACGCGACACGTTGAGATGGGGCTAAAAAGCGACCCGCGACACTCCAAGTGCGCTTAAATCGCGTCACGGCGACAGCCGTGTTAATTGGCAACCCATGTAGACCCCTTATTGGTATAGGCAAGTGACAGCCTACAAGAGGGTTCACAAAAAAGCTGAGCGGTGTGATCGCGATTCCGAATGTGCTAGACGGCACGCGACTACTAAACAAAAAGGCAGGTGGAGTTAACCATGGATTCATAAGAAGCATCACCCACAAAATACATAAAACTGTGAAGCACCTTGACTTAGACAAATACGTTTATATTGAATGAGCGCAAAACAATATAAACTCAATTTAACCTTCCCTGAACACTTAGGCCCGTATTCCAGAAACCTAAATTAGCTTTACTTACGCGATCTTAGCTTAAAGCGATTTGGTATAATCTATCGGCACATATATAATGAAATATCCCTAATAAAAAACGTACCAGATGGTTTTCATGGCATTGGAGTATTCCTGCGAAAAAATCGAGATTTATTCCGACCAATTTATATACACACAACTGTACAACGATAATGGAAGCTACCATGTTAATCCCTGTGGTATATTTACAACAACGCCGCATGCAATACCGAAACAGAAGCCAGCGGAAAATATATCCCAATACGCGCATATATCACGGGCAGTTTGCCACAAGCCTCAGCCTTTGAACTTAGGTGAGCACACAAAGGCTAGGGCAGTTCGTTTTAATTTTTTTTATTGCAAAAAAAAAAACTACACTTGTTAAAACCTCAGGATATGAAGAAAAATGGTAAGAGTGGTTTTGAGAGATAATTTTTAACAACACCGGTTTAGTTGGCATAAACACTAACAAGCAATGAAAACGTGGACATTTGCAAAGGGGGCGCGTATAAATTTAGTTTTATCGCGTCGCACTTTGTAACAATGATCTTATCAATGATTGGACACAAAAGTAATTGTATATTAGATGAATGGAGCAACGGGCGGGCATCTTGGATTACCGAACACAATACCATTCCAGGAGGGAACCCTGTTTTAAAAGAAGTTGACCAGGGTGCACGTTTAGAGACATGCCATCCCATACGCGCAAATACAATTGAGCTACTGAATTGGTTGATTCTGTAGTCTGGTATCCAAATTTCACTGGGTAAACATTTGTATATAAATGAAACCGCGCTCTTAACACCTGATGGGCTCTTTTTGGGATGGTCCAATATGGCTATTAGTGCTTTAATTACGAAGCCCAGTTTCCACCATGTATAGAGATCAGTAGTTCGAAAACCCACTAATGCGCGGTTCAGGAATCACCTACTTTTCAATGTACCGAGTAGCGCTTCTTTGTATGATGCAGAGTTTCCTAATTTATTAAAAATATATTTCTCAAGAATACCAGGCTCATTTATAAAAAATTAGGCATAAATGTATGCCATTTTGTTAAATGTAACATTTAAAGGAAAACGTTTATTAAATTAAAGCGGATTTTAATTCAATGGTAAAAGTAAACGCGATAGTCTTTCATCAGGCCAGAACTTGCCTAACACCGATTTTTTTTTCAATTGGTGTGAGGAAAAGAGTTATTCTATCCCCCTTCCCTCAAATAAACAGGCTGTGGCAAAACGATAGCCGTAAAAAAAATCCAGTCCCCCCCATGGCGGCTTCTTACTTAAATGTATACTGCTTCGAAGTTATGCGTGACAAATGGTGTTTACTTCGCAAGGAATACTCCAATGACCAGGCAAACCATTCTGTGTAGTCAGATCAGGGATTAGTTCATTATATATGTTCCGACAGAGATTTAATTTAGTCCTCACCTGAAAGATTTTTAAGACCAAATCAGGCCCTTATGGGCGAAACAAATCCATTTGATTATTAATGAATCCGGTTGACATTAATTCAGTAAGACGACGAAAACGCCCGTTTTTTAAGCACAAGAAACACGCGCAGGAGTTGATTCACCCTCTTTGAACGGTCTGTGGACCTTTGTGGTTTTTATATCAATTCGTAGAGTTCACGCTATTCATGTAATGACACATTTGTTGATTAAATTAACGGCAAACTTAAAGTTAGCCTACAAATTACCTGGATGTTTTTAGCATCTTATTAATGTCCCTATCTGTTTTAGGCATGCTATTTTTATGTCAATTTTATGAAGGGTCATTAATCCGAATGGTCGTTTCTCCGAAAATGAAGATCATTACTCCGAAAGGTTTTATCTCTGATCGGTCATTTCTCCGAAGGGTCATTTTTTGCCCCGAAAGATATTTATTCCAAACGATCTTTATTCCGAAAATGAAATAACCCAGACAACATACATATATTGGCCCAATATTGGTTTCCCATTGGCAATATTGGTATTGGCATTAGCTTGTCGACCAATATCGAGCCAATATGGGTTCCCCATTGGCAATATTAGCATTGGCATTAGCTTGTCGACCAATATCGAGCCAATATGGGTTTCCCATTGGCAATTAACATTTGCATTAGCTTGACCAATATCGAGCCAATATGGGTTTCCCATTGGCAAAATTAGCATTGGCATTAGCTTGTCGACCAATATCGAGCCAATATTGGCACTCAACATTGGTCGAATGTTGTGAAGTGTGGGCGTGGTCTCAAATAAGACCTCTCATTTTTTTCCAGCAAAATGTTATGTTTTTGACGATTCTATTTTTCTGAAGTGATAAATGCAACTTTTTTTCATCACTAATATAATTAATATGATGCGTTTGGTTGATCATTTTCGAGATATACTTGACACCATAGAATGTACATGTCAGGAAAAAGGTAATTATCCAATGTTCACACATTTTTGCATAACTACCCTTCACTACCTATTTGTAAATAGTAGTACTGCAAACACTTTCCCTGTATTAAGAGGGAGTGGTCAGTCCTATATATTGGTAGTGAATGCAATTTTTAATTAAGTGCTAATTAGTGCTCATATTTTAATTGGATTAATGTATGCCAATTGATTTCCAGCAGAAAATAATTTTAGGCCCAATATTGGCAAATGCCAATATTGGGCCAATGAAGCATCAATATTGGTCCAATGATGATCACAATATTTGGCCAAGGTAGGCCCAATATTGGCAAATGCCAATATTGGGCCAAGCTTGGGCCCATGAGCAAATAATATTGGTTCAATATTGTAAGCCAATATTGGGCCAATAAAATTTCAATATTGGGCTTATCTTGGGCCAATATTGTAACGTGTCTGGGAAGGGTCATTAATCCGAAAGGTTTTTGTTGCGAAAGGTTTTTACTCCGAAAGATCACTAAATATTCCGAATGGTCTTTTCTCCGAATTTTCGGAATATCGACCTTACGGAATAAAAACCTTAGGAATAAAAACCATCATTTTTATTTCGAAGGCTTTTTACTCTAAAAGGTCATTATTCCGAAAGGTCGGTTCTCCGAAATTTCCGAATATCGAACTTTCGGAATAACAAAAAACAACTTTCGGAGTAAAAACCATCAATTTTATTCCGAAAGTTTGTTTTTCCGAATAAACTGTTTGTACATAATGGTTTAACATTCACTTGTGAACCTGATTTTTGGTATCAATGGACAGCTATTAACCCGGGAGCTAGCAGACGTTTGTAACACATCTCAAGTACAAAAGGTTTGAGTGATTAAATATATTGATAGACTGACAGGGACCCGTGCCTTAAGGAGAGGGGCCAAGACAAAGTTTGTACAGGGTCAAATTTTTAAATTGACCCAATCATGTTGAAAAGTATAGCATTTTATTTGTCTAACCACAAGGATTCAGGAAAGGTATAGTTTGTACTATCTACAACGTAAAGTTTAAGAGTTATAAGCTAAAAACAGCAAAATCAATAAAAAGTGTCAATTTCAGTTGTACAGGGTCAAATTTTAAAAGATGCTCCGATTTAGATTTAAAAAAATGGTGCAACTTATTGATGGAGTTCATAGGATTAAAATAAGGAATAGTTTTGACTGTCTCCTAATATACTTAGTTACCGATGTGTAGGGGTCGACATCGATTGCATTCAATGGGGCTGACCTTCTTCCCCCACTTGCTTAAGCAAGTATTTGAGGACAGTCAAAAAACCATTCATTATTTGGATCCTATGAGCTCAACCAATTAATTTGAAAATTTTTTAGGTTTTTTCTTTTTTTAAATCTTAAAAATTTGACCACTGTATATGAAATTGACCCTTTTTATTGATTTTTGCTGTTTTAATCTATAACTCTTAAATATCTTGGGAATGAATTGAGGGCACAATGAAAAAAATATGACCTTTCATCTGATATCAAAATCGATACTACTTCCGGGGTAATCAGGGTAGCCCAAAGACGATCGAACACGCAAACATTTAAGAGGTTCCCTTGAAACTTAAACGTGGAGAACAAACACTATCGAGATTATGAACCAAGGTGGTTACTTTGCAGAGGTCATTTGCATTTTGCGTTCCAACCTTGGGAAGTTGGGGATCACCCAAGTCGCGAATATACATTGCGTAAAAAAAAATTATGGTTCTACTGTTTGGATCGCGAGGGTTGTGGTTGATTAAACCTACTTTTAAAGGAATAATGGTTAAAAAATATTCAGAAATAATGAAAAGCCCCTTAAATGAATCACTTCCACAAGTTTGAAAAAATTGGGATGTTTACATCGGAAAAAACAGTTAAAAAAACAGGAAAAGGTCCAGAGGGGGAGGTGCAGTCGGTGGCAATTCTTGAAAAAGGATGCTAACATTACTGCTAGCATTTACTAAACTTGAAAACATGCTGTCATCAGCTCACAGACATTGCTATTGTAATGTGGTAATCCCGGCTATCCATCTTTCACTTGCAGATCAATATCTACTACAAGCCTGATAGACACAATGCCTGAATCCTGGTATGAATGCTTTTGAATTGTGTCACAAAATCATGCTAGAACACTGTAAATTCTGTAAGGGATGTCAAACACCCTTGGTTTTCTGTTCCAGAAATTGCCACGAAACTGCCACTTCCCCTCGGAACTCTTCCTGTTTTAATGTTTTTACAGAATGTAAACAGACAAATTGTTTCAACTTGTCGAAGTGTTCAGTAAGGGTCCTTTTCATTTGTCGAATATTTTATGCCATTATGTCGCTTAAGGTGCCCAGCCCATGCATTGATGTCCAAGTAGCTTTTCATGGTATGGGGTATGTTCCGGTTTTTGAAATTGAAATATCTTCGTGCCCCTATTTTGTAGATGCGCGCGCTCCCTCCGCACTCCCAGCTACGCGAATGCTGGATTGCAAAAAGCCGAGCTTCAATGAGAATTTGCCCCGAAATTATGCTCCAGGAGCATATGGTCCAGGCCCATCTGGTTCTGGAGATTTAAATAATCTGGAGACAGAAATATTTTAAGTCAAATTTGAATGCACATACTCCAGGAGCACCTGGCAAATATGTTCCTGTATCAAATTTTTACTCCACTGCTCCAGAAGAAGCATATTTGCCAGGAAAGAAAAAATCTCCTATGTACATTTGACCTTTGGGAAATCAAAAATCTCAACTCCCTTGGCAAAGTTCAGTTGCTTTCATTCACCCAAGTATTAGAAATACACCCCATGGTGTTTGGGTTATGAGCTATGATCCAGATCACACCAGGGCAATTTTATGTCAATGGTTGTAACAAGTACAAACCACTGAATGTGTCCTGGTGGATGAGCGTATTGTTACTCATTATAGTGAATGGAGTCAATTTCAAAACCTAATGCAAAATGTCATTTTCCTCTCAAAACTGTCTGCAACTAAAAACAACATGCTTATAATCTGATGATAAATTTTTTGTAAAGCAAACTTATTTTTATAAAGTATTAATTGCATTAGGTTTAATCAATTTGAATTAAGAGTGAACATATAGACGTTTTGATGTTGGTCAGTAAATACGCACATAGAAGCTTTTTGAAAGTGTGGACCATTCCTGGAGCATGTAGCATGGGTGTATTCAAATATGCCTCCAGGAGCATTTTAAATACAGGGTGCCCAAAAATTACCCTTAAATGCGCCTCCAATTTCAAATCTTTATTAAACATCATGGAAAATTATTGGGAGAAAGTATTATTAATTAAACTTTTCAATACAGAAATCCCGTTTGATTGGATCTGAAATGAGTGGATTGTGGCCAATTGTATAAAATCACTGTTTTTTTTTTCACTTGTAAACACGGGCAGGTGTTTTCAGTACACCACTACAAATATAGCGTGTTGATTGATGGTTGTACTCGTGCTTTTTATGTTTTTATGAAACTTGCATTAAATTGAAATTAAATTTGCAAAAGGCTTTAGAAAAATATGCTGCATCATAATCACGCTTACTCTCTACACAGAGTGAACTCTAGGGACCAGTCTTTGTTGGAGTTAAGTTTTACTCTTTAAAGACGTGAATTATGTTTATGATTACGCTTCGTCGATGAATTGTCGATCTCATAAGAGTGACGAATTGACAGCATTCACTCTCAAAAGAGGGGAATGGGAAATGTTAATTGGAAAACAAAGACTGGTTCTAGAGTCACGCGTTTTAGGGTATGGCCATGCCCTGCTGCGCTGTCGATTCGTAATCCCATCACGGGAGGAGAGCAAAACAAGCTAAAATGCATAATAAATTATTAAAATCATAAAACTATCTGATTGCCCAAATTGAAACTGGACATTTCTTGAAACTGATTAAAAGTGACTTCATTTATTTCCCCAATATCAGGACCAATAGATACGCTAGACGCTAAAGCTAAAGAGATTCAAGTACACGGGCCCGGGGTGCGGGTGTAGAAAAACACTTCAGATCCTTTTCATCTGGGCAGTGCAGAACCATTGTTATATTGTCTCGCGGTTGAAATATACTCAGGTGTTACAATCCGATTTAGACGAAGTCTTTTTTTAATGACGAAAGCGCAAAAAAATACCTATTCTCGATCGCAAATAAATAAATCTTGAGCTTCTATAGTGCGTGTTCAATTAACCTTGTCCATGTTTTTCATCATTTATTCGATAAGAAGGAAAAAGACAAACAAAAATGAATGTTGCTGGGCAAGCTTGACCTAACAACTTTGTGCAGAATTTAAAAATCCGTAACTATGCTTACTTCATTGTGTTCAATTTATCGCGCTTTAGAAGGAAAAATTAGGTCAACGACCTATATCATAATAATGTAAAACAGAGTTAGTTATTTTTGAAAGAGAACGGGTTTTCTGTTTAATCAGCCCGAATCGTGGAGGTGAGAACACCTGGCTATAACAATGGCTTCCGCATACCGGGCCCCTTGTAGATCTTTAGTTAATGGTTTACTGAATCTATACATTCCATTGGTCACTGATATTATGACAGAGAAATTGATGTGACATTTTATTCATGTTTAAAAAAAATGATGCCAAGTTTATGTTGGGGCAACAGCCGGTTATGTCATGTTAATAATTTTATATCAATAATTTTACACCGGGTTTTGTCTTCCCCTTTGAATGGACTATGGAAATTTTTATGCAGCTTGGTTTTGGCTACGTTCCATCCGGCTAGTGGGAGCATAATTCGTGCCAAAATCTGGGGTTGGTACATTTTTGGATGACCCACTTTTTCTGCTCCCAGTTTGAATTCAGCACTTGACGGAATAAAGTACAGTATCCCCCGCACTTTATTCCATCAAGGCTGCTGAATTCCAACTCTGAGCAGACAAAGTGGGTCCAAAAGTGACCAAGGCCCCAAAATGCTTATAGAGGCAACCCCTACTCTGGTGAAGTCCTTCAATTTCCATGCAATTAAGCAGGTGTTACCACCTTGTTTTTACGGATGCATCCGGTGATATTTGGTGACATGGAAAATCCACAGCTCTTTAATCACGATGAACATCAAAGTCACTGCACCATGTTTCGCCATCATTATAGCGTTCTGAAATACCAACTAGCCTGCCTCTCCTCAACCATGCAAGACTCACGTCAATCGCGCTTTTTTTGCCATTATGATGCCAGAAGCTAATTTCACTTGATTCTGTCGGCTATGGTGTCAACATTACCCCCAAAAATGAGCTTGGGGGGGGTGGGGAGTTCATTTTCGGGGGTGGGGTGTCAACGATCCAATTTTAGATTTGTTCGGGCCAAAATCTTATAGGGGCAATTACGCCCCGACGCAAACCGTGTTTTACCTATTGTTACCTACTGGGTGAATTTCCAACGCTCAGTAAGGTCAGCAGGTGTCCATATTTCAAATTCATTCTTCCTTCCATTGGAGGACCAAACCCGATACAACTTAATACTATTTAAGGCCCATTCCCTTCGCCCAAAAAATATGAACTCCCCCACCCCCACCCACGCTTACGTTTTTGGTAACCTACCAAGAATCAAGGTGTAATCAGCTCTTTAAAATGTTTTCACAGATTGGCTTGAGATGTGATTCGTAGTGTTACTAAACATAGAATTGTTATTGGCCAGCGTTCCGGTGTGAAAGC
The DNA here is from genome assembly GCA_023653785.1 of Ophioderma brevispina. Taxonomy (NCBI): domain Eukaryota; kingdom Metazoa; phylum Echinodermata; class Ophiuroidea; order Amphilepidida; family Ophiodermatidae; genus Ophioderma; species Ophioderma brevispina. The sequence continues at coordinate 28,705 of JAMKCH010049152.1, read as the reverse complement.
CGATATAGTCCTTCGGGAGCCACATTCCGGTCTCCACGACGGATAACGGAATAAAGCGTGAAACTAAGTTGCGTGAAGAGATTAACGTGAACGAATGCTCTAAATTCTTTAACCGTTGAGTACGGCGGACAATGATTATTTCTACACTGGGTAGGAGGAATATAGATTCCTGGAGTTGTCTGTCCGGTGCTCCGTAACGAAAACAGATAGCCTACTAATGTTGCGTGAAGATTCCACTTAATCGAGTGCCCTATCTTCACAGTTGTAGGTGGACTAATGAGATCCGGAGGACTGTATCTCCTACCACACCGCTTTATAATATTGTGAATATACTCCACAAAACGGTAATTATTAAGAACTGTTCAAGCATTTTATTATAAAAAGGTTTTATTTTGTAGTGCTTCAAGCCATTACCCATTTCCAATTCCTATCCTTTAGAATCCCTGGACCGCTACACATGAATAGCGGGGTCTGAGTCGCCGAGTTGGCAACACAGGAAGTTGCTTTTCTACCTTGGTAATAGGCGGGAACAATGCATACACCTTATGCAAAGTTAAAGGAATTTTGTATAACAATAGAACATCTGTGTGGATGTGTGCACCGCAGGGTATCATTGTTCCCAGCCTATACCAAGGTATAAGCAACTTTCTGGTGTGACATTCGGCGACCATTCAACTTGCGGCAGCCCGCTATCATGTGTAGAGGTCAGTTGTTTAGAATACCATAAAATTTAGTTATAAACACTACAATACAATGACATAGGGATTGGGAATGCAGCCTAGAAAATATATGAATTAAACACCAATATACGTTTTATACGCCTCGGTCCTAAATACCGAAAGGTTTGTTTTTTGTCGGCTCGCCTCAAAAACCAGCTTTGGGGCGCAATATTTATTAAAGTAATTTGTCAATTGACATGTTACGCTCCTTTCCGGGGTATAGGTAAGTACATGGTGACCTAAGTGAGAATAGGTGTGGTGCAACCACCTCCTATGGGAAAGTACCAACATGCCTGGTAAACACCCTTTAATATCACAGACACTTCATTGGTACCAATATATATCCTTGATTCTCTTCTTTCGAATGATACCAAATGAGTACCAACTGCCCTGAGAATTATGTCAAGATGATGTCAAATGTTTCGCCTCAAGAAGACACTTTCACTTGTCCACAGTAGAATAGGGAAATTCATTTTTTCACCAAAAAAGTAGGATATCCCGTTTTTTCGCATGATCTTCCCGTGCTCTAAACCCCCTACCAGTTGTTGCAACGCGACAGAAATTCAATTTTGAGTGTCAACAAAGTCGTATCTACAACCTAAAATAGGCCTAATTAGCCAAATAACGCTGCAATAAATTGAGACCCGTCACTTTGAAAGTATATAAATTTAAGATGCGTACTGACACTACGTTTTAATATTTAAAAAAATCCGAACTTTAGCCGTCCGTCTGTATTACATATTGTTCAGCTATATTACCTCAAAAGCAGGTTCTCAGCGGGGGATTCGTGGAGTGGTTATTAGGCTTGCCGCGGTACGCAAGCGACCGGGTTAGATTTCCTTCCGGCGAGTGCTCTTTTTGAGGCTTTCTAGTCTTCTCTGATCTTTTCTTTTCTTTGCCAATTGACTAGTTCTTTTTAGAGGTCAACGACCATTTAAATATACTTTTGCAAATGCGGTTGTTGCACACCCTTTAGCACCTATGACTCTCTCTCTCTCGCTCTCTCTCTCTCTCCGCTCGTCTCTCTCTCTCCTCTCTCTCTCTCTATATATTATATATTATGATTATATATATCTTTTCATCTCTATATATATATAAAGGTATCTAATATATATATATCTATATCTAGCTATCTATATTATATATCTATAGACATCTTCATATCTCTAGCAATACTTCACTCCATACCACTTCATTCTTCCACGTGTATAACAATGGAACTAAAATGCCGAAACAAAGAATACATATTGATAGGGGGTGAGGGTATTGAAAATCAGTCAAAATTTAAAAAAAAAAATACAAAAAAACTGATATCCACAAAGTGTTACAAATTGAATACAGCAAAGCAACAGCACAGATATATATTGTATAATCCAGTTTTATCACCATATAATATACTAGCGCTGGAGCTGGCTGGGAAATTCAACTCGTGAGCGTTCTCATATACAACAATATTTTGGTCAAATTCATCTCCCATCACTTAAGAAGTAATATACTATGCAATAAAAAAATAAAACCGATATACAAAAACAAAATACTACTGCGTCTAAGTTATTTAAAAAAAGGAAAGCTAAATTATTAAATTCGTATTTTTGTAATTTTTAAACACAATATTTTAAATCGAACGATCTTAGTGACTTTTTCTCATAAAAAACATATACAATATATAATTTGTTTATATATTTTTAACACTTAAGTGCATAAGGTGGAGGGAGTCCATGAGACCCAGGATTTATCGTTTTTTTTTTTTTTTGTCGCTTTTTTTCTTTTTTCGCTTTTTCGTTTTTCTCGTCGCGTCGCCAATGTTGCAACGCAAATTATTTTTTTGCCCATTGCAAAGATGTTTAATATCAATTGCGCATATTTTGGTGGGAACAAAAAAAAAAAATCAAATCAGGTTCCGGCGGTTTTAGAATCGTAAAAGCATTTTAAAGGGCGCTTCTCAAATTTTTTTTGCCCATTAATTTTTTTAAAAGTAGTTTATTTCAGCAATGTAATTAGATGGCAGAATTTGGTGGGCGTTGCAAAAAATCGGGGTGTTGTGGCCGCCGTTGGAATCCGATTTCTTTTTTTTGTTCTAATGTGGTTGTGTTGAGTACCGCTATCAATGACCAATTTTTTGGTACAAATCCCCTTGGACCCCCTATGCACCACAGTAATGAGTGCATAAGACCGTAATGGCCTTAAGGGTAAAACCAGGCGCATAGTTTTCGTTCTAAAAGCGGGCAGCCAAGGCATAATAATAATGGCACTGCGGAACCGCGTTAAAACCGATTTAAAAAAAACCGTGCGGTTAAAACCGGAGGGTTTGACACCTAACGTACTCAACTCAACCTGTCAAAACCTAATTTGTGTACATATGCCAAACAAGGCAGATTTCACTTTCTTTCACACGTAACGACATAACCTCCTGTTCTAAGACGCGTCTAGGCAAGTGTTACGTTTAAAGGGTCCCATTTCTGAAAGCGCTGCCCATAATTTAAAACTGGACAAACTGGGCAAGAATCTAATTGTGTTGTTACGGTCCCCTTCCAGGCCAAAACACCCTCAAAACTACGGATTCAACTCCTGAATACTACACAATACACTGGAATACTGAATTACAATTTTAGAACAAAGCATTTATTAATGGTGGTGTTAAATTCATCTCATTCAAACATCGATTAGGGATCAATAATCCAAAGATCAATCTATAAGAAAGATTGTTAATAGGAACTACTAAACTTCCTAACCTTACGACTGGTGTGTGCGCGCGACGCGGGCTTCAGTCGAAATTACAATTACGATGCCGAACTTGCAAAGAGTCCTGGCGATTATACCAGCGTAAAACTTACCTATTTCCAGTAGTGGGACTTGTCCACGAACGACTTGTCCTGACTGAAGAAACCAGCTCCGTAATGACTCCCGAAGCGCGGAGGTCGACAAATATAAATCCAAAAGTGCTGTAGCTTGTTATCCTGGATCACTCAGAGGCCACGAAATACGGACCCGCCCCGGGCTACACAATCGGACGAAACTGATGGAGCCGAGACTGACTACTATGACAATGTTCACGTAAGGAAGACAATGTTTACTGTCACTATGTCACTATCTTTGGAAACTCTGCTAATAAATTGGAGCATGAGGTATGTAACCCCTGCCCTCTTCTCTCACCAGGGCTTTAATATCCTCTCCAACAATACTAGAATGATCTGGTCCTCTCTATATGAGTCTGTTTCTAAATATAGTCCATTATGTCATAATTCTGGAATGCCTCTATTTAGTCCACATGTAACGGCATAGATTTGAGGATCTTATAGTCAGCTACTCTCTGACTGTGTAATTATGCAGCAGTGCGGCACCTAATGATTCAGAGAAAGTTCATGAAGCACATTCTAATAGAAATCACTAAGGTTTCCCTGTACCTTCCAGAGTTTGCCCGGCTTTCTGAGCTCTTCTTAATCGGCTTCTGGTTCATTCTATTTGCTTACACACACCAGTTTATGCACCCAACCCAGGTATATTTGTATTACAGTAATTAGACTAATTTACAATATTTTATGGTGCTAATTTATGACTTAATCTTACTCAAAATGAAATAACTCATGGCTAATTCTTGGGCTGGTAACATTGTACATAGCATAAATGAGAATGTCGTATTTGAAATTTGTAAAATTAATTTTTTCATGAATTTCCTAGTAATAAACGTTTATATAATATATGAGACTGGTACCTTTTCAATTTTAGCTGCATGACCCTAAATAGCATTAATGCTTGGTCCAAAATCAAATCAAATGTATGCATAGTCAAAATCAGGTCAAAACATGCCATGAGCGGTCAAAACTTATGTTTGCCATGATGGTCTACACCACGTCAAAATATTTTACAATGTAATCATGGTCAAAAACCAGCTCATATTCAGTACATTTCATCCATGTTCAAAACAAGATCTTTGTCCGGGCAAAAAGCCAACCCTGCTAAAAATACTCGAATTTTTGTAGAGCAGGTGAAACGTCCTATAATCGTTACCACCATGTGTCTACAAACATCGATTAACTCAAATAGCTCAAGGAAGAAAACTTGAGATATAACACGTAAAGCGCCCTCATACCGAATTAGACCTAACTTCACCATAATCAACAATAATAATTAAAAAAGTATTTAACCTTCACAAATGGATTTTTTGACAAAACAGTATAAAACGATTTTTTGTTTGATCGGGACTTCGTGGATTTCGTGTTTTTGTCTTCTTTCAATAAAAGAGTCAGTACACATTAAACCAAGGGCGGAAAATCATGCTCTGAAACAATTACCCCGATTTGGGCCTCCAGGGCTTATTGTGTTTGTTGATGTTGATTTATTTATTTATTTTATATATTTATTATTTATTCATATTGTTATTTATTTTTTTAATTTTATTACTTATTTATATCAAAAATTAAATCTTTTTGACTATTACTTTGCGATGCGATTATGTTTTAATCACGCCCGAAAAAAAGAAAGTAAGCATATCTTTTGTTCTGTCCAAGATCATATTTCAGCAGCGATTTGAAATCTGAAGCAGAACTCTATCTTGAGTTTTACAAGTTTGGATAGATTTTTTTTTATAAATTGTTTTCCATTATATATGATAGTTCTAATTAACAATTGATTAAAAATTAACAAAATTGTCTACTAGGCAAACAGCCACAATTGATGTACAAGGGTTGGCTTATGACCATGAAAACATTCCATGCAGTTGTATCTATGCTATGACCTGGAAAACGTTCCTACAATTGAATCTTGAAGAAAAACAAATGGAAAAAACTGCATCTTTTTTATAATTTAAGAACACCGGCAAATTTCCAACAAAATACAAAATTCCTTAAAAATAGTTGAAATTGTAATATTCTAATATACATCTAGAAAGGGTCTAGTTTCAAGTCGAAATCATTTCCCGCCTTTCCCTTCATTTCCAGTCAAACTATCTTCGTTTCAACAGTTAAATTTGTATACCACTAGTAAAATAAGAACTGTTAGGAAATTATAATAAAAATAAGGTGCTCAAAGTCTGTCTTAAGGGTTATAGGGAAATTTACACAACTCCAAATAACAAAACTACTTGATTTACACACAAAGAAGATGTTTTAGACTTATTATTCATTTCAGGTGAGATTTAACACAATAAGAAAATACAAACGCAACCTCAAACAAGCTCAGTTTTGACACAATTTTAGGGCGTCCTATATGCAAATTTTGCTAGTGTTCGTTTAGAAAGAAAGGAACTATAGTCGGCGGGAGCATAGTCCGGGTCCTAGACGACAGTGGAATAAGGCGTGAAGCCTAATGGTGCGTGAAGAGTCAACGAATCGAGTGCCCTATTCTTTACGTTGTAGCCAGAAAGAATTACGGCGGACAATAATTCTACAACGAGGTAAAAGGAGGAGATAATAGTCCGCCGGAGACATTTAGTCCAGGCTCAATAGACAACAAATGAATAAAGCCCGTGAAACTAATGTTGCATGGAGAAGCAACTGAATCAAGTGCCCATTTGTTATGGTGTAGGTAGACTATGAGTCCGAGAGCGCGGAATGACTATTAAAACTTCAACTTGAATTAAAACAAGGCAAAAAATCGACTGAAAAAGTCGGATGATACAACGTCAGCTATTGAGGGCAATATTTTTTCAACCTCAAAATACATAAATATCTTTTTAAAGGAAACTTGTTAGTCATAGTTTATAACTATTGGTGTCCATAGACCCCTAGCTTGGTCCCATATTTCTCTAGACTCTGAATTTTCCACTCTTCCAGGAATTTCTTGGCTTCGTCAAGGACACTTCTTTCATACATGCTTATAAATCATTGATCGGGTTATTGCTACCTTCTGACTGCATTAATCAGGTAATGCCATAAGTGCAACAGTTGGCTGGGTTTTTGGTTTTTTTGTCTTGCTATCGTTTAGGATCGTTGCCATATCACCTTTGCCCATTTCATCCATGATTGTCGCCAATCATTGCACGTGTCATTTTCTATGTTGAGAGCGCGAACCAACTATAAAACAGTTTTTTTCTGGCAAACTGTAATCTTGGGATTTGGTCCAAACACATCTTCTTCAAAGCTGGGATTGGTACACGGACTGAGCTCTTGATCCTAGCATAAAGCTGAACTTACGATTAAATAAATGTTGTGGTGGTTTCATGGTAACACTACATCGTGTTATATATATATGTATATACCACAAGCAATAGCATTTTTTTTATTGTAAAACGCCAAGCAAATGACGACGAAATTACAATGGTCTTTCCTCTAAATTTATCCAATTTACCAAAAGGGGTCTCGACGCTAACCCCACGCAGCCGCGCGCAGTGGCTGTAAATCCTGTAAAACTAAAACGGGATTCCTCTGCTCTTACGTCCCACGGTAAGGGTATTTAGCCGCTGACTATTTTTCATTTGTTAGACTTATGGACCCATCTTTTCTGTTTTTTTTCACATTCATGCGGGACATTGACTATTAATTATGAAAGAACAAATACCGATGTTGAATCTTAACATGAATTTTATTATGGGAAGAACAGCCAATTTTTTGAAAAAATAAAGCTCTTGATGACGTCACGGCATTGATTGGTTATTATTTTTTTCTTCGGGGACCCATTCATGTAAAAATGGTACGTAACGTCTCCCACCTTGGAAAAAACACAACCGATTATCGTCATCGTACGTCGGTTTTGAATCAGTAGGGAAAAGGTAAATTTTTGTACTGTTGTTAGACAAATTAACGGTGTCTTTTGAAAAAAATAATAGCACTTGGGCAGAGGGTCATGTACGACCTTGATTTAACATATCGGATTTATATATATCGGTCCGCCCCCGAAGAGCCAAACTGTATACCTGATACCTGAACACTTACCTTACACCTGATACCAAACTATTCATCTCGTTATACCGTTTATAACTCACAATCTGCAAAGCAAAGCAAGCATTTTATCTCCGTTTACACGTAATCGATCAATATATGAGCTATACATGTCTTTCTGTAGTACGACTATTTTCAATGCATTTGAAGGCGTCTAAGACTATTTTCAATGCAGTTTCAAGTCATAGTGTGGTACTTTTCAATGAAGTACTTTTGGCAACTCCAGTTACCAGCATCGGGGTAAGCTATCATTAATTGTTTTTTCAACATTCAAATTCAAATCAATGCAAAATATGCCTTCCTTAGTGATCGCCATGAAACAGTAATAGTAGCATTGTCATGTCACTCATGATTTGAAATTTAACATCTATGATAAGCTTATACTGCATCGGTGACACCATCACCATGTGATTGGTCATCTCAACGCAAAGACAGTGGCAGGACCGCATGCCCTTCTAACTCGATCCAATTTCCTGATCCAAGATAGCAATGTTTGTCAAATTTTGCACATGTGGAGTCCCCTCGCGACGGCATGACAACATTGCCTTTTTTTGCCATGAACACCTTTGCATTTCTTTCTCTCTTTGACGGAGTGCTTTTTTTTTAATACAAATGATATGAGGACAAAATTCAAAAATTGGGTGGCGTGTGACAACCAGATATTTTCGATAAAATAATTGTTTTCGACCTGTCTACGTGGATGAGGAGCGACAGTGATCTCAGTTCCATATTAGAAAAAATGGGACATGATCAATTCAGCTTCGGTTAAATTACCTTGTGGCTAATAAGTCAAAACTCAGAAACTTCCCCTGCAAAAGGAAAATCTGGTCTATAAACATAATACACTTGAACATACACGCCATGCCTACAGAGCTATGCGCGCTCTGTAGGCATGCGCACCGATACACTCTAACATCAAAACAGTCCCTATATAATTATTATCACCCAAACCATTGCACTCCTGGATTTACAGGTATGGTTTACAATCTAAGCTTTTCGTATTAAATTTACAACTGTTTCAAGACCGGCGCTGAACAATTTGTGCGTACTCCCCTTGGGTACTCGCGGGACCATTCATCAACATAACCATGTAAGACTAATTACTTAGTTACTGAGTTATTTTAAACTGTACTCTAAGGTCCAAATATTCATTTTCAACCTGTTAATTACCATGACTTAAACCAGTCAATACAGTATACTTATTTATCTTCTAAAAAATACTATAATATATTATTACTTATATAATGTACAACTCCGCTCGGATTTACACTGTGTGCAACAAAATGATCTGTGCACTGGGTACTCTTCAACCCTCAATGTTTTAATGCCATTTAGATTTTGCTCTGCATTATTTTGTCACGCTTTCAATGTGTAAGCTGAACTGTCCCTGCCGATTTCAAGCAAACCTGTTGCCAAGTTGACTCGTTGTAACACTACTGTAAACGGTGTACACTGTGAATGGTGAAGACGTTCTGTAGTATTGTGTTGTAACCACCCATTACTTATGTAGGGAATATTACGCCTAGTAATGTTACCCGGGGTCGGGGATCACATGATGGAATATGGGCGTTAAGGCTGGCGATTCCAAAACCCAGGGGATTCGGGGACAGAGGACCCCAAACCAAAATTGGCACGGGGTATTTGGGTGAGAGGAGAAGAGACAGCAGGTAATGGCATAAAATTTGTTTTTAGGATGACAAATTTATATGCAATTTTTTTTTAAAATGTGGTTATTTTTAGAAATTGTGAGAAAAATTCACCAAAAAAGTTGGTCTTGGGTGAAAAATTTCCCAAAATAGGGGTGTTTGCATGCCAGAGGTAAAACTTTCAAAAAATGTGGGTCTTTGCGTGACATTTTCAAAATATAGGGGGTCTTTGGGTGGACAGCGGTGCTGGAAAAATGGGGAGCTTTACTACGCGTCACCTCCCAAGATGGGAGTGGCCACCCCGTTATTAGTTATTACACAAGGGTGCATATGATGCCCCTCATGTCAACAATTTCTTATACCTAGTCTTAAAGTGTACAACTTGCAAAATAATAACCTCCAACAAATTCAAATTTATTCGGATGTTTCCAAGGGGGGCCTCCATGAGCTTAAAGTTTTGTACACGAAATCAATAGGATGTTTGTTGTTTTTGACAAAACACAAAAATGTGATGATTGTCATCTGTGATTTGGTCAGAAATTCTCCAGGAGGTACTTCATAAGGTTAGGCAAACAGTTTTCTAAGAAGTACCAATCAAAGTCGTCCTCATTGGCAGGCAATTTACACATTAGCCAAACATGAACAATATACTAGCTTGCAAGTTAGTGTATTGTTGTAAGTCAATAGTGCTGCAGCACCAACCAGTTAAGGAGAGGGACACCGGGGCCGGAATAATAACATTTGTCATCATAGCTAAAATTAACCGTAGGGATGTGGAGTTCATGAAAACAGGTGATGACAAAATTAAAAGTGGTGGCAATTTGCATACGACGCCATTTTCCAAAGTGGCAGCCATCTTAAAAGCAAAACATCTGAGTCATGAAAATGTATATACAAGGCTATTTTTCAAGATGGCCGACATCTCATCTAAGAAAACCGTATATTTCTTATTATATAAGCTATGAAGACGATTTTGGTGTCAAAATAAGTGTTTTCTGGGTCAAGGAGTTCGATAAAACTATTTTCAAAACTGTAAGATGAATAGAAAAGTGATGTTTGCTTCCATATGTCACTGTTTTGCAAGATAGCCCAATATTTTTAATACAAGTACCCAAGAGTGTTAGAGTTACTGCAATGTCAGGCTGAATGTGGCAAAGTGATGAAATATATTAACCAGATGCTTGATAATCAATACCAACTCAAAATCCTAAGTAACTCCTCATTGGAACTTCTTAACTGCGCTTTAGGGTCCCTATGAAAGAAAAACCAAAACATTCACTACCAACAGGTGTACACGTGATCATGGTCATTTAAGTGTTTGAATTCGCGGCAATTTTACTCTTGACATATCTGAAAGAAACAAATAATAGTTTCTATTTAAGTAGTACAGGCCAAACATCAAAATTCCCATGCAATACCAGTATATGTTTGGGATGAATACATATAGAGTGGTCAAGGTGTCACACTTTGGGTGTCGCATTGGTGATCCATGAATAAAATGACTTACGACTCATCTGACCGTTTTGAGAATATTGCTGTTGAAATCCTTGACCTAAAAAACATACACTTTGTCACCAAAATCGTCATCCTAGGTGCTGTAGAGTATGAAGTGTAAAGGATTTTTGCCTTTTATATGTCAGCCATCTTAGAAAATAGTGGCGTATGAAAACTTCCATTACTTTTATATTCATCTGACAGTTTTGAAAATAGTTTGATTTAACTCCTTGACCCTGAAAATCTTTAATTTGACACCACAATCATCTTCCTAGGCTATATTATTTAAAAAAATGTCAGTTTGGTGTCAATAAGATGTCAGCCATCTTGGAAAATATCGGCACATGCAACATTTGATAGTTTTGGGAATAGTGTTACTGAACTCCTTTGCCTAGAAAAAACATTTTAAAGACCAAAACTGTCTTCTTAGGTGTTTTGCTTTTAAGATGGCTGCCACTTTGGAAAATGGCGTCGTATGCAAATTGCCACCACTTTTAATTTTGTCATCACCTGTTTTCATGAACTCCACATCCCTACGGTTAATTTTAGCTATGATGACAAATGTTATTATTCCGGCCCGGGTGTCCCTCTCCTTAACTGGTTGGTGCTGCAGCACTATGACATGTTATGTAACCACGGATGTCGGTCAATCAAATATTCGATGACCTTAGTTTCGTATACGCGTTTATATACGCTAAAAGACAATTTGTGTTGTACAATACGTAGCACTTAATATATTTATAAAAGAGACTCACAAACTCAGGAACTGGCAACCATACATTACATTTAATTGTTATGCGTTGCCGATATACAGTGCAAAATACCATCCTACTGCAAATGTCACATGTTTTTATGCCATGTGACTATTCTAGCCACAATGAGTCACGCAGCCCCCTAACCTCTGCTAATCACATTTATAGCCAATAATGCATTTTTTGAGGTCTTTTAATTTTCGCTTTGGCCAAATGTGGAGATGCTTGTCCATGTGCAAACTGTGGATAATTTGCAATTTCTTTGGAATATGTTCTCCTATTACCTTAATAATGACGGTAAATAAACGGCTGTGAGTCTACAAGTTGAACACTTTAAATGCGTTCTTACCTCCATGGAGGTGATAACCTCTGGTGAAATGGACAAGAAAACTTCGCTATCTGGTGATTCTAGCTGTTGGGCTTTCACGCCACAGTAAACAGTCTTTGATGCTTTTTCACGGTTTGGACCGTCTTTGACATCTAGGTCAACTGTGCATGAAGGGTTTTCATTTTTCATCGTATGGAAGGCGCTGTTCCTTAAAGAAGCAAAAATAGGACATTAACAGATGTGGTATACCACATTTGGAGACTTTTTTGTTCATGATATCGAAAGGAAACATTTCCTGGGCTTGGGGAATGGAAAAATACGAACTTTCTTCTGACACCAAAATCTCAGTTTTGATGGGGTTAGGTGGGGAAGAGGTTGTCGATCGGGTCACCCACATTAATTAACTTGTAAACATTTTTTTATCATTTAGATCACTTACCAAAATTATGATAAATCCTAAACATTTAAAAATCATAGTAAGTTATCTGTTAAATAACATACAAAAGACAACGATGAAGGCTTGTATATCATTTAGCATTATCGTAAGAACTAAGACATTAAGATAAACAAATGATCGGGCCTACACTAGAAGGACTCTAATGAATTTGTTGGTCAAAGTATTATTAACTCATTTGACCAAAGCTTCAAAGACGAAATTGATTCTGAACAAATGATATCATGGCAGTTCGGACGAAATAGCTTAGAAACATTCCTCAAGGACGATTTGGAATGCCCCTGATTCGAAATTGGATTAGAAATTTTGACAAATAAGTGGGAAACCTATATTAACAAAGAATACCCTATGTCACGATGGATGAAACTGATTTGCATGATTTCAAAGTAATATTACAAAGTAAATGACCCAAAAGCTCTAAAAACAAATGTGAAATATTAGTAAAGGTCAGATAAGGGGTTCCCAAAAAATAAGTTCCCCCCTAAAATTGGAGGACATTTTGTTGCATAACTTCACTTAGAACTGGATGTTTAGAAAATTTTAAAACGTTTTAAAGAGAGGAAACATTTGGCTATGCCACAGAAGTCGTTGCTTTTCAATGAACACTTTTGGCATCAACACACACTCCCTTTTTCCAAAAATGATGCTGTCAGAAAAAGTGGCACTTTACCGTATTCAAAGGTCTAAAGTGAAGAAATTATCAATTTACAACAACGATTTCATTTCCTTTCTTTATATTCATTTCGGTCTGAAGTAAATAAGCTTAAAACATGAACGTATAGATGATGTGACCTATGACATCACTTGTTGACATTCAGGACGCCCTCTGTTGTTTTCTGGCAGGCAAAATATTACAGTAGTTTCTATGACAGACCACATAAAATCTGGTTATAAATTACTTGCAGAACCTTTCCAGATCTAAATTGGTCATAAAATGCAGCTGGTAGCATTAGCTTATTATGCTTGATAAGGAAGTTGGTATTATTTAATTCGAAACAAAAGTTACAGGAATTTCCCCATGCAAAGTATAGGTGCTTTTGCCTGCCAGTTTCTCACTTGCACCAACAGGGGGCGCCATAAACATAAACAAATGTCACATCATCTATAGGCAAACAAATAATCAAGGAAGACAAATATGCAGACAAACAAACAAATAATGAGATGAAATTTGTGTAAGCAACACCAGTCGAAATGTAATGCAGATCGATACACTGGCTCAATGTGGTGGAATTATCCAGCGAGCATGGAATCACATTCATCAACAGAACATCTAGTATCCCTAAAGTGAGTTTCATCTGTGAAAATGTTTTAAAGAAGCTGATTTCAACTGATTTTAGTAGGTATGGGTGTCAACATTTACCAAAAAAAAGTGAGTTATCGTAGGGGGTGGGGAAATTTATTTTCGGGAGTCAAAGGTCAATAACAGGGGTCAAATTTTAAATTGATCCAATCATGTTGAAAGTATACCAAGTTAATAGTTTAATCATAAGGATTCCAAAAAGGTATAGTTTGTACTATCTGCGGCCGAAAGTTTTGGAGTTATAGGCTAAAACAGCAAAAATCAATAAAAAGGATCATTTTCAGTTGTACAGGGGTCAAATTTAAAAATTACTCCGATTTGGACAAAAAAATGGTGCAAATCATAGATGGAGCTCATAGGATAAAAATAAGGAATAGTTTTGAGTGTCTTAAATGCTTACTTACCGAAGTAGGGGGGAAACAAGGTCAAGCCCCATTGAATGCAATGGATGTTGACCTTTGGTGCCCCCTACATTGGGAACTAAGCATTTAAGACCGTCAAAACTATTCCTTATTTTAATCCTATGAGCTCCATCAATAACTGGCACCATTTTTTATCCAAATCGGAGTAATTTTTAAATTTGACCCCTATACAACTGAAAATGATTCCTTTTATTGACTTTTGCTGTTTTTAGCCTATAACTCCAAAACTTTCGGCCGCCGATAGTACAAACTATACCTTTTTGGAATCCTTATGATTTAACTATTAACTTGGTATACCTTTCAACATGATTGGATCAATTTCAAAATTTGACCCCTGTTATTGACCTTTGACTCCCGAAAAACCAATTTCCCCACCCCTACGATAACTCACTTTTTTGGGGTAAATGTTGACACCTTTACCTACCAAAATCAGTTGAAATCAGCTTCTTTAAAAATTTTTCACAGATTTGCTAAGAATATGTTTACTTTTGAGTTACTAATCAGCAAATTGGTAAACAGCATGTGTAAACACTACAATGATGTCATCAGTGGAGATGGGGGAAACATTGAATATTGAGTCCCACACTGGGTGACAAAACAAGCTTAGTTTGATTTGAAACAGGCATTTCAAACATTACCTTTCATTTTTCTTTTGCAGTATGCAAAGATAAATGACTCCATTTGATACTGATGAATGTAAAGCTAACATCTCGTTGTTTGTTTTCCTGTATATTCGTCTTGTTTGTTTATCCATGCGTCAATATTTTAAGCTTACTTACTTCACACCGCAATGAATATGGAAATGAAATTGTTGTTATTAAATTGATAATTTCTTGACTTTAGACCTTTGTATACGGTAAAGTGACACCTTTTTTGGCGACATCATTTTTGGAAAAAGAAGTATGTGTTGATGCCAAAGGCGTTTTTTGAAAAGCAACGACTTTTGTGGCAGAGCCAAATGTTTCATCTCATCATAACCTTTCAAAATTTTCCAAACATGCAGTTCTAACTTCTAAGTGAAGTTATGCAACGATATGTCCTTTAATTTTAGGGGGGACTTATTATTTGGGAACCCTGTATTTGTATAAAATAATTAAAACGGCTACATTTCGCCACTTTGTGCTTGCACGTATTCCTTTACTTTCAAAATAAAACGTTCAAATTTTATGAGATAAATCTCTGTCAGGAGATAAATCTATGGGGGAGGTTCTCATTTTGTTTTTAATTTTAAACTAAATCTTGATTTAGGCCAAGAAGTCTACGACGAGCCACCTTTAATACTGATACTAAAAAGTCTTATGTAATTAATATTGGATGGCTTGAGGTTGATAACAGAAAATATCGCCCAAGCATAGATCAGATTTTCCCACTGACCTCTACAAATGGATAGCGGGTCTGAGTGTCACAACAGGAAGTTGCTTTTTTTACCTTGACAATATGGCGGGAAACAATGCATACACCTTGTCAAAGTTAAAAGAATTTTGTATAACAATAGAACATCTGTGTGGAATATGTGCACCAGCAGGCGTATGCATTGTTTCCCGCCATATTGTCAAAATAAAAAAGCAACTTCCTGTTGTGACACTCGGCGACCATTCAACTGTGCAGGAGCCCGCTATCCATGTGTAGATGTCAGTGAATTTTCCTGGTGAGGACGTTATTTCGTGGCAGGCTGAGAATGAGCAAGGTTCTAACTGACATGTTTGGACGTCAATTTTGAGATTTGGAAGTTTTAAGTTAACATAACCTGACAAATATATCAATTTTAAAAAAAATTTTACCGGAAGTGGATCCGTAAACAAATTTACATTTTGAAATCCTAAATAAATTATATATCATTTTCAAGCTTAGCAAATGAAAATTTCAAAAATATTATAATCTCACCAAAAAACCAAAATGTCAATTAGAGCCTTGTAATTCTATGCTCACGATTTTTTGTAAGACATTGTATAAAGAAGAAACTGACTTGGAACAAAATAGTTTTAAAATGGTTTCATAACTAATAAAATGACCGAATTTACTTGATGAGTTATAACTTCCTTAGCATAAATATACATGTATTTACAAAGTGACGACAAACATGCGTTTAGGAAATGTTCGATTGCTAAATACTGTTTGCCACAAGTAGTTCAATAGGTTAGACTCTAGAGGGGGAGGGTAAAAAGCTCAATTAAGTCGTTTTATTCAGTAGGGTATGGTTCATTCGTAATAGTATACGTCATCACATCATCACAGTAAATGTGATTCATAATAATATTTCAACGTACACTCACCCTTCGGTCTTCATTCCGAATCTTCCACCCTGCTTTTACTTCGTCAATTTTGATGGAAACGTCTTCTCCGTGTTTCTTATGACGAGTTTCCGATCCGCGTCGATTGGTTTGGCATTAAAACCTTTCTCTTCTTCTCGTACCATCTGAAGACAAAATATTAAATGTGGTTTAAAGGTGCTTGTTTCGATTATTGTCTATTTCGTTCTGTACTTGATATAAGAGCCAAGCACTTGCACATACGCCCCATCAAGTACCGTGGGAAAGAAACTTGCAGTTTTGACGGTATTAGCAATAATGCATATTGCAAAGCCCTATTCAATACTGTACTAGTATTCATGGTTAAACATTAAAACGGCGGTTTTTTGTTTTTATCTTGGGATTGGAAATACTGCCTTTCATCTGATATCAAAATCGATACTACTTCCGGTAAATCAGGGGGGTCTCAAAGACGATGGGACACGCACTTTAATTAAAAAGGGAATATGACAAAGACAAATGCATACACATAAAAATAAATACACAAAATAGACAGAAAACCGTAACAGAAAACCAAAGGCCCACGTGCATCAAACCAGAGTAACTGACGACTAAACTACTACTAGTCTATTAAGTTGAGAGATATCTCGCGATTTTGCATGCACCAAATTGCAGTAACTTTATTAGATTGGTAACTTACCCGACATTTTATTGTTTCTTACTCGGCATTTACTCTTGCCCTGGAGCAAGAGTTTCTGCCGAGTAAGTCGCGATTTTAACGCTAAGGCCTACATGTGCTACACTATTAGGTACAACGATATGATGTTTTTGTTGATTAATAGGTGCTTTGAAGTTTTGAAATCTACTATAGAAGATTTCAAATTACGTACGACTCCTTGCATATTTGGACTGAGACCAATATACCTAGGTATATTGGTCTCAGTATTTGGACGGGTGTGCCATTGATACGGGGTTCAGATTTCAAATACGGATACGGGGGAAGATTTCAAATTACGTGAGACTCCTTGCATATTTGGACTGAGACCAATATACCTAGGTATATTGGTCTCAGTATTTGGACTGGTGTGACATTGATACGGGGTTCAGTCCCCGGCCATGCAGAGACTAGGCCTTTGTTGCCATTACAAAACATATTGTGACCATGGTATAAAGTTCCTGTACAGAATCGGCTTACTGGAAACTGATGCATTCATTTACACAATGGTATGTTAACGATTGAAGGACTTTGCCATTGTTGGCCGGGATGTGAAATCCCTTTTGCGCTAATCTCGTGATACATTTTTGATGACCAAATAAAAACTTAATTGTGGGACTTGGCATCGATATAAATTTATTATGTTCTCCCGTGCTGCGATAAGGAATGGTTTTTGCAGTGTCAAAAGTATGTCATGTTCAAATAACACGTTTATTGAAATAAATGATGTGTTTCATCCTCATACTCATTGAAACATCACATCTATCTTGATTGAAATAATGTTTTTAAGTCGACATTTATTTAACTAGCTCCATTACTAATATTGTATTGGTATCATAAACTTAATTTTACCTGTGGCCATTACAATAATTTCTCTTACCTCTCACGGTTATGGACAGACCTAAATCTTTTAATGAGGGTCTCACTTTACTTTGAAATTGACTAAGAATATAATGTTTAGGGATCCAACAAGGAGCGTGTATTTTAAAAAATACTAAAATAATCAATTTTAAAATGCTGACGAAAAGCAAAAGAAGATAGGATGTTATATAGTCACACTTTAAGTGGCCAGCTAAAAAAACTTCCTGTAGTGGCCCAGGGGGGTCCTTAGGACCCCACCCCAGATAACCCTTTCCCTGGGTAGTTTTGTATCATGACACTAACACAAATAAATGGGGGTCCCGTAAGACCACAATACCCACAATAAAAGAAATCCGACCTTTTGACCTATGACCTGAGTTCCATTTCCCGATAAAGTGTTCAAAAGTCGTTTTTTAGTGTCGCTTCACAGTCATGCACAGTTTAAAGGCTTGTTTTTTGGCCTTTCAGAATGAATGCTTATGAATATAAATTATAACTATGAGTTACGTTTTCAAAATGATCCGGACAAGATGTTGTAACCGGATGAGAAGTATCAACATAAGGGCTAAATGAGGCATAATTCTTGCTTTTCGCAATGTTGCCAGCCCAAATCCGTTTCTTTAAAATGTGTCCCTGCTCGTTACACAGAGCGCATATCACAGATTGCATTGCATTTTTTATCAGCCTCTATTATGCACTAATTGTTAAGTTAAAACATGATAAATATTGGATTATTAAAGTTTCGTAAGAGTTCTCTGATAGCATGTCGCCAATATTGCAGACAGATACCTTACCATAATTCGAAATGATACAAAATTGCTAAAAATAACTGTAATACCTCACGTCTCACAATATGTGATAAATCGAGAAGAATGTCAATGTTATAATTAATACATGTTTTGCATAAAAAATCATGTTTCAATGAAAAAATAACACATTTCTAGCCATAGTAATGAAAGAAATCCCTCCTATTACGTTCATACCGCGACAGATTTAGATTACGTTACCTCACTCAGGCTCGTTGCAAACGCGTGATACATAAAGTCGAAAGACCACACCATGCGTAGTATGAAGGTAATCCTGATACGTATAAAGACTAAGTCGTGTGAAACACTACTTCATCAGAAACAGCTACGACTAAGAAAAAGAAAAAAGGCCCCGCCCAACAGATACGTTACGACAGATACGTTCCTTAAGTGTTATGTTAACGTGAGGCAAAATATACTAAAAATCGGATATATTTTTAAGAGCACCATGCCATTGTTACGTGTTCTGAGAATATTAAAGTTTACAATTTTCAATGATTTCTGGAATCCTTACTGTTGCATTCGTCATTTTGAGACAAAAACTTTGAAACACTTTGAACGGAGAATGGCCCCTATGGCCTTTTGAAATTGTACACTTGCGAATAGAGTGGTTCGCAACATTTCATCCTCAGAACTCCAATAATTAAGGTTTTGAACCAAAATACATCATTATCTCTACTCTAAAATAACCAATTAATCTAATCATTGCAAAATATAGCAAAATGTATACCCATCTTGTATTTTTCTCAGAAAAAAAAAAAACTTTTTCAAATCGCCTTATTTTTCCATAGACTTACACAGTTAGAGCACGGCATATGACAAAATTAAAATTATGATTATCGCATATAGTAAAGGTATTGGATTTAAGTATTATTAAGTTTAATTAATTACCTCTAAGCGTATATATGAAGCACATAAATCCCAAGATTTTAATTATAAAAATGCTAAAAAACTTCGTAAAAAAGCTTCTAGGTAATCTTTTTTCATCCTTTCCGCGTTTTTTGGGGGGGGTTTCATTTAGACGAAAAAAATGTGAGATAGCACTCACCGGGTTGGGTTGCCGTTTTCAAAAGTTCAAAAAGGGGGGGGGTGGGTTGCAACCCCTAAGGATATTTTATGGTGCATTTTTGATAATCTTATGCACAGTATGGCTTCGTTCTAAAACTCTATGTTTATGTAAAAATAGCCAAATTGATCAATCACTTAGAGCTGAAAACCGCATGAAAATCGATTTTCTGCCGATTTTAGCGGCAAAATTGGATTTCGCCTATGTCGGTCGAAAATGCGAAATGCCAATTTTGCCGACTCGCGGACTTGATGACGTCATTGTGACGCCATACTAGTATGTTGGTACTTAGTTTGGTATCAATGGAAAGAGTATGACCATAGCTATCCATGGTATCAAAAATCATAAGCATCGGGTGCTTATAACAAATTCTCGAGGGGGGGGGGTGGTTAACCACCCCCGCCCCCTTGGTTAAAACCGTGTTACAAAAAAATTCTTGTTGGTAAGACGAGTGTTAACGGCAGAGCTGGAAATGCTACGTTTATGTCCCGTCATGATGAAAATAGTGCCACCTCGAGGAAAATAACCTCTAACTTGACTTGCTCTAACTATTAAAAACCTAATGGATGAGCGTGACACGTACATGGCGCTATTTCCCGGCTATTTCACATGGAAGGCCGTTTCCTGCAGCCGTTGAATTAATTATTCTAGTACAAAATTCCTTCGTTTGTGACACTAGACATTTTCGAGCTAACCATTCACAGGTATCATTTACTAGCAGTTACCAATTAAACCGTGTAAAAATCTCCAAATTTTTGAAAAATTGGGGGCGCCCCCGCCCTTCAAAAAATGTGCAATATGCTTAAAGAAAGATAACTTACTTTAATCCAATTGAAAATGATAAGTAAAAAGTCAAATGTATAATAGAAAAAAATACATTGACAAGTAAATGGATTGATTTATCATAGTTGCCCTGACTATATGCAGAAGGGTGCTAACATTTCCAAGTTTAAGTTGACTTATAGTCTTTGCTTCAGACATATTTGGGTTTTTTTTTTCACGACATCTGTTAAATTCATTCTATCCACATTGTTTGCACAACCGGATGAACCAAAAAAACAACCCGCCATCGGTTGGTTGGTTGGGTTTATTTCGATCCCTCTTATAGAAGCACCGAGATCTCGTGGTGTCAACCTGCAAATTTTAGTAGAATATATGATTGTCATAAGTTCATAAGTTGACATGTACAATTACCACGAATATTTGGCCCGTGTCCAAAATTGGATTTGTCATTTCATCAGTTGTCATAATTGCGCTGGCGCAGAAGAAGCCCCTTGGTGTAGTGTCATAATTGGCTTGTGGGAGAGTGCGAGTAATCTATCCCTTAATACTTACTGAGTGAATTATCATCCCGATTACTTTCTGGGGATGAGCACTACTCGGAAAGTTACTCTTCAACCTCCCCCCTCCTTAAAACGCTAGCATTGTTTAATAGAGTTGAGAGTAGTAACTAGCGAGGTAGGCTTACCTAGATCGTAATTACCCCGATTTGGTGCACTAGGGCTCAAGAGGTTTGTTCTTGTTTTTTCTTTCTTTCGATTCTTTTTGCTCTTCGCTCTTTTTTTCGCTCTTTTCCTTTCGCTCTTTCACTTCTTCTTGTCTTTCTTTCTTTCGTCGTTGCTTTCTTTCTTTCTTTTCTTACCTAAAATTACATGGGTTGAAGCCTTTGGGCTTTCATGTCCTCACTCTGAATTGATAAGATGGCGTCCCTTCTTTGTAGAAGAAATTTACCAAAAAGCTCCAACCCTCATTGTTTTTACTGCTGTTGCTCTGGGGTTACGCGGGTCGGGCTTTGGTCGTTGGAAAGCGCGTGGAAATGGTTGTATTTAATCACGTACGGCCTCTTAATGCAGACTTCGGAATCTTCAGTCTCACATTCTTCAAGTTGCTGGCTTTGAATACGCACTCTGCCACATGAGGAATTTAAATTCCCTTGTGATCGTCAGTCGCACGGGAGGGTATGACAGGGTTGACTTTTGGACTTGAATATCAGAATGGTGGGCCACATTGTACGACCGGACCGGAGCAGCAATTAGATGGTACCCAAATCTCAAGAATCTGATTGGCGAACCAAAAATGTGAGGGTTATACCAAAATGTGGGTGTGTTAAGGCCCGGCGGTATAACAGCTTAATCGAGCCTTTATTTCTAGATAGCCCCACCGTGCTGTCTAAGTGACCTGACAGCGAATGTTCGTAGTTGGTACACCGTACTTTAAGTGATCAGCCTCATCTATCTCTTGCAATCGCTATGGAAGTCGTATAGAGACTTGTAGTTTGGAGGACACTACTGTTCTGCACAGGAGCGATTTCATCGGCAGGAAATGTTGCTCTACCGTCATCGCATTGTCGATCATGTGTTGGAGCTTCGTTTTAGCTGCGGTTTTAGCACAGAAATGATATCAAACTTGTTTTGAATATATATTCATTGACATTATAGGCAATAGTAGGACATAATATGCATTTCCCTTACCAAGTCCAAAATAACAAGAATTTCGATAGGGTCGTTTGAGCGTGTCTATGATTGACACTAATGTGGAAAAACTTAGAGTAACACCAAAATAAATTCACAAAAAAATACGTGATTTTTTTTAAGTTAGACTTTTTGAGAATAGCATGGTCGACAAATTGTTTTATGCAGGCACAGGCACAAATATAATCATAATTAAATTGTTATAATCAGGATACAAAAGCAGGAGAGTACTATCAATAATTAATTTTAGTATCACCACAAATCGCATGCTTCGGACAATTTTAATTAATAAAAGCAGGTAGTTAAAAAAAAAGAATACGTCAAAAAAACAGTAGGCTTTTAGGGTAACTGTAGCTTACCGCTTGCGTGAGAGAGTACAATCTTTAACTGTCAATTCCAAAGGAAATTATTTTAAAGGCTTTTACAAATTTAAGAGAAACGTCATCATAAAGGGATCATGTGGACCCGGATTTCTTTTTTTTTTTCTTTTTTTTTTTCTTTCGTTTTCCCTTTTGTTTTGCGCCCATGTT
The DNA here is from genome assembly GCA_023653785.1 of Ophioderma brevispina. Taxonomy (NCBI): domain Eukaryota; kingdom Metazoa; phylum Echinodermata; class Ophiuroidea; order Amphilepidida; family Ophiodermatidae; genus Ophioderma; species Ophioderma brevispina. Next base: position 6,017 of record JAMKCH010049152.1, on the reverse strand, counting down.
TTAACGCTAAATTGTTTGCCCAAAATTTTATGTTAATTGTATTGCCTAAATATCAGCTGCGGATATTTTGGTGGAAAAATTCAAATCCGGCATGGCGTTTTTCTATCATTAGCATAAAAAAATATTGATGTGCGCTATTCAAAATTTGTTGTGCCCCTTAAATCGTTACTGGAGAACTGTTTGATTTTTTTTTTATTTCAGCATGTATGTAATTGCATTTATGTCCTACTATATGAACATTATTGAAGCCGTCGGGAAAGTGATTTTTCATTTTTGGGGGCTGGAGAATTTGGTGCGCGTCATTAAAGTTGGATTTTGGACCGCTCATTTGATTGGAGACCGATTTTCATTTTTCCCTGTTATGTGGTCGTGTTGATCAAAGACCAGAGTTTGCGTAAGTATTCCAATTGTGGCAAAGTGCTTAGACTTTCAGAGATGGGGTCCACTTGGACCCCCCTTGTGCCACCAAAGAGGAGTGCGGGCAGACCTGATGCATTGAAGTAATGGCTAATTTTAATATTATCATGAAAAGGTCACAATAAATAATCGATTACTCCTTTAATCCCTTAGCTTGAAATATCAATCTTATTGAGGGTGCAATCACCATAAACGGAAAAAAATTATTGGTGTTGGGGTTACCCGTACTTTGTTAAAATAGGCAAGCAGCAAAAACTATCCATTTCAACCACCTCTTAAAGCATCGTGCTTATATCACATGTACATGCTTATTGCATTGATATTTACTCCATGTTCACTAGAACTGGTTCGAGCCTCTGAAGATTTGTTGAAATTGGCTTGTTACAAGTGCAAGTTGCTGTGGTCGTGGAAGTAGTTGACTCATTTGCATCTTTCAGCCTTTGGTTGAGATTTTGAATTTCTACAAGAAAAGATGAGTTAAGTAACAGAATAAGGATTGATCGCACGAAATTTGCTTTTAGGGAGTTATAATTATATTGATGATTATGTTAACAGCATAAGAAGAAGCAGCGTGTATAACCAGCTCAGGGTGAAATAATTGCCAAGTTATTCCACAAACACCGATTTTTTTTCAAGCACAAACCAAGTTTTTCAACCAAGAACAAAGTTTTTCAATTTAAAACAGGTTTATAAACTTGTTCTCTCTAAGAAGATGAAACAAATACCTTACAATCGATAAACCAAGGTTTTTTAAATTGTAATTCGCAGACCAAGTCTTGCTTTTTAATTAAAACCAACTTGATTTTTTTTTTTAATGGATAAAGTTTTTCTCTCAGAAGTTTAAATCTAAATAACACTTAGCTGTATAAGGGGTTTGCACTTCCGTTAGTACATTACGGGGGGGACTAGGGATCCCCTTCATATAACCACTTTCTTAAAGATTTTTAAGATGAAATCCACCACATGCTAGGAGGCTTCAAAGACATCAACAATAAAGAAATAAAAACTGGAGAAAATTGTTCAGTATTCAGTAAGAAAACTAGGGGAAAAACATTGATTTTCATTTTGCGTCAAAATGTGCGAAAAAGACACTAATTCGTTTCTGCATTTTCTATGAATGAACTTTTACCTTTTACCATATTAAGCACATACATAAATGTTTCACGCCAAATACAAAAAAAAATAAACCAAATATATTGTAGCGTTAAAAAACCGCCGGCCGAAAAACAAAATAAGGCCCCTGCCCCCCCCCCCCCCTTATGCAGATAAGTGTTAAACTACGGTTTAGTTGTCAAATATGAAGTCTTTATCACTCATGCACGGTGACAAGTTTTTACAATCGGAAACCTCAATTTTCAACATCTAAGAGAAAAATATGTTTTTAGTTGAAAAAAAGTGTTTTTTTTAATTGCAATTTGATAAAATAATCAAAAGATTGAAACTGATAAGAGAAAAGCTAGTGTTTATATAAACACTTAACTGCATAAGGGGGGTTACTAGACTAGTAATTTACAATTTCTAAGAGTAAAATATGTTTTTAGTTGAAAAAATTGTTTCTTTTAAGGAATACATTTTTTTAAATTACAATTTGAAAAAATAATCAAACGATTTAAACTGATAAGAGAAAAAATAATCAAACGATTTAAACTGATAAGAGAAAAGTTAGTTTTAATATTAACAATTGACTGCATAAGGGGGCCTTTTTGTTTTTCGGCCGGCGTTTTTTAACGCTGCAATATATTGGTTTATATTTGTCAAACTTTTAGTTGTGCTTGCATTGGCGCAAAAAATTGAAATTCATCGGGTCGTTTTTGCGTTAATTAGCATGCGTCCCTAGGAGTCATCCCCACTTATGCACTAACGGAAGTGCCCATGACAAAATGAAAAATCTTAATAGAGTTACTGTGATTCTGATTTTCATAATGCACATACCTAGTGACATAAAGTAAATAATTAATCAAAAAATTCTTGGAAAGTATAGTAGGTCTTTGGTGCCATAATATTTTATATACATCATATAGCGGTTTACTCTAGAAACCTATGGTAAATTATACAAGTAACCCTAAAAATATAAAATGGCATTAGACATTTATGTTTGTGCTTCATAGCAATCAGCACAAGTCTAGGTGAATCAATGCCGTAGAAAATGCAAAAAATGAATCAGTGTCTTTTTTTGCACATTTTGACGCAAAATTAAGATCAATGTTTTGCTACTAGTTTTCTTACTGAACAATTTTTTATCAGTTTCATTTATTTATTGTTGATGTCTTTGAAGCCTTCTGACATGTGGTGGATTTCATCTAAAATATCCTTTAGAAAAGTGGTTATATAATGCATGGATCCCTAGGAAGATGTTGCCTTTTTTTCACTGCGTCTAATATGAGCGCGTACGCGCGTGGCCTTTTTTTAATCATTGGAGCAGGTTTTAAATCTGCCTTTTCTATGACTCATAAATAATAAGACACAACGAGATGTTATGAGTGATTTTTTTTCAAAATTTCAATGATGTCAACATGTTGGTGCAGATGGTTTTGTCTTTTCGGTATGTTTCACACTTACATTTGATACTTGACACTTGAACCGTAGGTTACACCAAGAGGTCATTATTTGCTTCAAGTAACTGAGCCCAACATAATTTTAGTATTTTTGACATTTGCCTCTTTTGATTTTCTAATTGTTTCGTTGACACAATAATTTATACTTGAAGGTAATATTTAGAAATTTGGGTCAAGTATCTTTTGAAGATATTCACGTTTTTGGCTGCCATATTGATTGACGTCATGTTACAACTTTAAAAGTATCAGAAACACATTTATTGTGTCTAACAACATAATCTAAGTACTTCATGTTTATTTTTTATCGCAGGTATTTGCTGTTATAGGGCATATTTCAAAATTATTAGATTTGGCTTCCATTTTGAATTTGAAGTATGACTCAATGTTACAAGTGCCATATACTTGTTCATTGGGTCCTACAGTATATTTATTAACTCCATAGTTTCGTAATATAGGGTCGAATAGATAATTATCATCTATGACAACGCCATCTTGGACTTCTCAAAATGCCCAAGGGTGCCAAGCTGGCACCCGGCAGATTCTAATTCTACACACCCTGATCTATCACGTTCAGCAAAAAACATTGTGTATATACTCAACTTTACGGTCAGGCCATAACTTGGACCATATCTCTCCGACTATAAGAATCAGTTTCAATAAAACCATAGTATATCTTAAAATATACATTTTGATGGTATTTTAATGCATTCTATGCAATTCGGTAGTCGATACAAAGATTATATTTGTTCCAGCTCTGCCAGGATTCCCTGCTGTATTTATGTTTTATTTTCTCTGAAGCCATGAAAAACTTAAAATACAGATATTATGATTTGTATAGAACGTTGCAAGTCACATTAGGGATTTCATTTGTAAAATTTGCTCGGGGTAAATTGTTCATGTTTAGGGCAATCGCATATCTGAATAAATACATTTACTTACCTTTTTCTTTATTGCTTAGAGCCTCTGTCAGTCGTTTGACTTCTTCTGTGAGTTTTTCATTGTCTTTGAAATAGGTAGAGCAAAATGTAAATAAATCAGTGTTTGGCAAAACACATAACACATTCAAATTACTTGCACTCTTCCAGCTAAAAAAAACTATTACAAGTTTTTGTTTGTTTTCCGTTTTGTTTTGTTTCAGATGATTTTTGTTTTTCTTCTATACTTTAATCCTTCCTATTTTTTCTATAATTCGAAGAACTCGAAAAACTGAAAAGGGTTGTAAATAGAACGGTCCAATAGAACCACGACTGTTCATATTATCGTCGTAACCATTTTATGACTATATTTATTATTATTATTATTATTATTGTTATTATTATTATTATTATTAGTAGTAGTAGTAGTAGTAGTAGTAGTAGTAGTACTTTTTTCAAGTAGTAGTAGCCTATGTAGTAGGTTTGGATAACAAAGGATATGAATAATAATGTATACAAATTAATTGTAATCCACTAGAATAACAAAGGATATGAATATTAAAATAAAAAACACAAACTCATTATAAAATAATGAATATTTATATTTTCCTCCAAGGTTATTTTATAGTAATTATTATAGTTTTCATTTCATTTCATTTCACTTTATTAAGGTCATAACCAAGGATAAAAACACAAGAAAGCACACAAACATGTACACTTATTTCCATTGTGGACCTTGAGCTTATACAGTGAAGAGAAGTATAAAATATTAAAAATTATATTAAATAATAATAGGCCTACTACTATTATTGCACATCACACTGTTTAAATATGTACACAACAAAATATAAATAACAAATTGCACAGCACCATATTCATGTAGAATCTTATATGAAGACAATATCATAAAAAACTCTGCAAGCAAACTTGCGTCATCCCCCCGGCATGATGTCAGGCCGGAACACAACCCAGACGACCTCCGACCCCGGTCCACGACACCCGACACACCCAACACGACACCCGCACACCCATGCACAAAGGAAGCTCCACACACCCCAACCTCAGAAAACCGAACCAAATCGGTACTCACACATACATACACACAATACATACATACAAGTACTTACACACACACACCCATCCACCCACCCATCCATCCATCCATCCATCCATCCACACACACACTCACGTACGCACAATGGTCACAATGGGTGTTTTGACTGGACAGGCAAAACAACTACAACTTTTGAGTAATTAACATATAAGTTTTTAGTGTTTTGGTGGCCATTTTGAATTTTGTCGTTTCTTCGAAAATGCTCAAGGTTTTCGTCTGGCATCCATCGGATTCAGATTATGGAGGAAAACTATTAACTGCATCTACCTCAGCCATGGTTTGACATTTTGTGAGCAGACGTGACCACAGCAATGCTAGACCTTGGCCGCAGGAGCCATACGACTTTGACCCCCATCTGACCTTTGACCTGGCCACAGAGGTCAAATATGTCATTTAATTGCCAAAAAATCTTCTTCAGGATTAAGCCGATTTCACCTTAACTTTTTCATAGGAACCACTGACACATGCATCATATAGAGTGTTCAGGGATAAGTCAAAGGTCATTAAGGGGTCATTTCCGGTGTGAAAGCCAACAAAATGTTTAAAAATGGGTCTTCTACACAAAATAAGATAATTACATAGTACTAACGCGTGAATTTTATTGCCTTTGTTGCATTCAAATTTTATGGTCAATTTAAGCAAGTGAGTCGCATGGAATCGGAATTTGTTTTCACACATTTATTTGCGGAATGTGCTCACCCTGTGATTTTTAAGCAAATGCGTGTTTTATTGTTTCTGGTCACATAAGTTTAATTTACTGCAACTCTGAAATAAATGCGCATCAATCCGACTTGATGCATTTTTTTTATCGTACCTCACATAGTGGTATTTAAAGGTGGGTGACCCGATCGACAACCTCGTCCCCAAATTTACTCCATCAAAATTAAGATTTTGGTAGCAGAAGAAAGGTCATAATCTTTCCATTACTCCAGAGAAATATAAGTCCCAGGAAACGTTTCCTTTCGATATTATGAACGAAAGCGTTATCCATATTTTTGCTTTTGTTTTTGTTTATCT